>JAODAL010055207.1:0-24128 GCA_025379985.1 Phyllomedusa bahiana
TTTCCGGGGTGAATAGAGCAAAGATGGCACCAAAGGAATTCATTATGCCCCTCCCCTCAGCTGCCATGACAACCCCTTGGTGCCCCTTGATCTTGTTGTGTGGGGGCTATTAGGCAATGCAGCACTGTTCCCTAATCCATTAGCATATTTTGCAGCATCTAAAGGATTACAGTGCCAGGATTAGAGTTATGTCTGATCCCATGGCAGGTCCTGGCTGTAAGTCACAGACTTTATCTTCTATGGAGCGAGTGAGTCCACTACATACTCCCTTACCAGCAGAGTCAGACTGGGGTGCCTAGTGCCCACCTTTGAAGATAATTCTTAGTGGCCACCAGTAGAATTGATTCTTGTGGCCCACTATTGGAATTGATACTTGGGGTACACCAGCGGAGCTGATTCTTGGGGCCCACCAGTGGAGATGATTCTTGGGGCTCACCAGTGGAGTTGATTCTTGGGGCCCACCAGTGGAGTTCATTCCTGGGCCCACCAGTGGAGTTGATTCTTGGGCTCACAGTGGATTTTGATTCTTGGGCCACCAGGGGAAGATGTTTCCCTTGAGGCCCACCAGTGGAGTTGATTCTTGGGGCCCACCAGTGGATTTGATTTTTGGGGCCCACCAGGAGTTGTTTCTTTGGGGCCCACCAGTGGAGTTGATTCTTGGGGCCCACCATGAGTTGATTCCTGGGGCCCCACCAGTGGAGTTGATTTTTGGGGGCCCACCAGTGGAGTTGATTCCTGGGGCCACCATGGAGTTGATTCTGGGGCCACCATGGAGTTGTTTCCTGGGGCCACCAGTGGAGTTAATTTCCCTGGCCCACCATTGGAGTTGATTCTTGGGGCCCACCAGTGGAGTTGATTCTTGGGGCCCACCAGTGGAGTTGATTCTGGGGCCCACCAGGGGAGTTGATTTTTGGGGCCCCACCAGTGGAGTTGATTCTTGGGCCCACCAGTGGATTGATTCCGGGGGCCCACCAGTGGAGTTTATTCTTGGGGCCACCAGTGGAGTTGATTCCTGGGGCCACCAGTGGAGTTGATTCCTGGGGCTACCAGTGGAGTTAATTCCTGGGGCCACCAGTGGAGTTCATAGTTGGAGAAAGCAGTGGAGTTCATTCTTGGGACCACCTTTAGAGCTGATTCTTGCGGTCCACCAGTGGAGTTCATACTTGGGACCCACCAGGGGGAGTGATTCTTGGGGCCCCCCATGGAGTTGTACTTGGGGACCACCATGGTTGATTCTTGGGCCCCCCGGGTGGAGTTGATACTTGGGACCCCCCAGGGGAGTTGTTTTCTTGGGCCCACCAGTGGAGTTAAATACTTGGGGCCAACCAGTAGAGTTGATACTTGGGACCACCAGTGGAGTTGATTCTTGGGGCCCAAGAGTGGAGTTGAATATATGGATCAACCAGTGAAGTTGATTCTTTGGGCCTATCAGTGGAGATGATTCTCGGGACCCACCAGTGGAGTTAACTTTTAGGGTCCAGTAGGGCAGTTGATTCTTGGGACCCACAAGCAGTGTTGATTTTTTGGGCCCACCAGTGCAGTTGTTTCTTGGGGTTCACTCCATCAAAAAAGCAGGGACCATAATAAGCCATCTTTGCCTTCACTTTGGAGAGCCCGACCATCAGCTTTCCACTCCCTCAGCTGCAAACTCTCCAAGGACATTCCAAAACCCCCTTGCTGAGTTAAATGCTGACTGCCCAGATGTATATAGTCAATGACTATAGTTAGCAACTAGTTAAAATCCACATTGCAGATAAAGAAAAAAGTAACCTGTCACTTCCTTCAGGCGGAAACTGCTCAGATTCAGCCAAAATGTAGAGTAGCCCCCATTTAAATGGAGATAATGTACCTCTAAAAAGTAGCAAAATCTGCTGCTGTATCTTACAGCCTTTGCCTAAAATCTGCAGATTTTAGATATAGATTCCATAGGGATTACATATCGAATTTCCTGTTTCTGGAACATTCATCTTAAGCATAAAGAAACCTGGACTGTGAGGGACCAAGAGCCATAATGCATAAGGTGCAAAGAAGGAAGGGTCAGATAAGCATGAGAGACCAACACATACACTCACAGAGGCCTGACATACAAAATAACTGATGTAAGCTATCATTTCTATATTTCCTGTAATTTTACAACTTACTTGAAAAATACAATTTTTTTTTTATAAGTCATCCTGTTAAAGCCTGAGAGAAACAGAATCAAGGGATAAACTTCAAGGTTTTTTCTGAGACTTTTAAAAAACCTCTATAACACTTTGCTAAAATAGAAAATAAACTCATACTTACCTCTACCATCACCACCGTTCCAGCACTGCCAGAGCTCCAGTGTTCTCCCTGGTTCCTCACTGATGACATCACATGATGCTGCAGCCAATCACTGACCTATATACCTGCAGGCATGTGATTGCTGGGGCCAGAGATTGGTTACAGCATCAAGTGATCCATGAATGAGATGTCATCACTGAGGTTCTGGGGTGGGGGCGACACTGGAGCTCTGGTAGCGCTGGAACGGTGGCAATGGGGTAAATAAGTACAGGGTAATTTTCTATATTAGCTCAATGGCAAGTAGTAGTGAGGTTTTTAAAAGTCTCATAAAAAAGCCTTTAAGGGTCCGTCTACACGGCAAGCACTTCTAGTAGGAAAATCACGCGGCTATTGGAAATAAAAAAAAAAGCATCAAAAATGGACTGTGAACCATCTCCATAGAACTCAAATGAAAATCCAAGTTGTAATCCACACGATTCGGATTTTCAGTTTTTTTCAAAAAACTTAGGACATGTTCAGTCTTCTGCCAAATTTCACTCTGAAAACGACAGAGAATTTATTATTGGAGTCAATGGAATGGCATGAAAGCAGCCAGAAAGCTTTATGCGTGTTTTTTGGTGCAACTCCATGTCCACAAACTCAATAGTGCTCTATGACCCAAAAACAATTGAAAAACCGAATCCGAAAACTGCTTGTAAATCTGCACCAAAAATCCACAGGTTCTTGTGAAAAATGCTGTTCAAATACTCGTCGGACAAAGCAGTTTTAGGCTGCGTCTACACAGTAAGTGTTAAAATGTCGTCCAAAATCCGACGGCACTGTAACATTTCGGGACCACGTTTTTTGCTGCAGATTTGTTTTAAAACCGATCGTAAAAAGTTTGTGCTGTGTAGACTACAGCACCGATCATTGCGGTCTGTGCAGCACAGTTTATCGTTGAATTTTTAGCGGATTCCAAATACTGGATCCCCCAAAAATCAAACAGTATTACCGTGCTGTGTAGATATAACCTTAGGATTCAGAATCTAATTAGTACTTTATCCTTTGTCATTTGAACGTACAAGTATGTTTCTTGGTTCTTCTTCTCACAGGCTAGAACATGAAGACTCATGATAAGATTTAAGATAAGATCTATTGTAAGTTGTAAAATTACAGGAAAGCATAGAAATTATAGCTCACATTAGTTATCTTGTATATCAGGCCCTCGTTTAAAACCCTATTAAAGTTGTATTACACAGAGCGGAGTCTGGCCATTATTATGTTGTTATATTATGACTATGATAATGCAACGATTAAATATATATATATATATATATATATATATATATATATATATATATTTTTTTTTTACAGGGTTGTGGTCTACTTGGTCAAGACGACATGAAGTTTTAGGGCAACAACAGTCAAGGGAGGCCATTAAGACCAAAAATGACGTTGTCACCTACAAAAAGTAATTGTCACCTAGAAAATGATTGTCTAGCCATGGCTGGAGTGACCAGGCCAGGTTGGGGCATGTAGTCTAAGGTAGTGCGCTTTATACTTTTAAGGTGCACATAGGAGCATTTCAGCAGAACCAGCCAACTATCTAAATGGGGTTGTCGAATTTAATAAAATTATAGTTTAATGGGACGCTGGTTGGGAAAATTAGAAAAACAAGTGACACTAACTCACCCCTTTGTCACTCTATAACTTCCATGGGTTTCATTCACTCACTCATTCTCTGTTCATGAAGACTAGAACTCGGAATTAAAGAGCAGCGGATCCCAAGGAATTTCGGCGGGGGACCGGGTGGTAAGTATCACTATTTTTCCCTACCTGCACTCCATTTAACTAATTTTATTAAACTGGACAACCCCTTTAAGATAATTAGCTGGTTCTGCTGAAATACTCTGGACAATCCCTTTAAGTATATAGGAGTGTCCCAACTCTTTCCCAAAAAGATGAGTTCGGGAGGAAGAAGGACAAGGCATTTTGGATTTGAAGAAATAGTAGATTGATACCAGTCCATGTAATGGGTTGCGAGTTCGCATGAAGAAATCCCGGAGGTGACCAATAAGGTCAGAGCCATAATTAATTTTTTTGTAAAGCTATAAAAATGACATCAACAGTAAAATAAATTATGGATTTTAAATGGTGCTGGATCTGACCTTATTGGTCCTACTTATACACATTTTGGATTTTAAACCCTTACCAACAAAGGACGCATGGGTATTTTCCATTTTCGCTAAAGAGCTATGGAGCCCTCCACTCTCCATGATGAGATTGCGGAGTGCCAATTAATTAGCATGGCATCTGGAAGTATAATGAGGGCTTCCCTAGCCGCCATGGCAGGAAGTAATAGAACCGCCATCTTGGTACACCCGTCTGCATTATCTGTACACTAGGGAGACTAAATGTTCATGTAGAAGAAAAAATAAAAGTTTTAAAAGTATAAAAAAATAACAAATATTAAACGTTCAAAACATTCCCCTTTTGTCATTTTACAAATAAAAGAATAATAATAAAAAAGTGACACATATTTGGTATGGCCGATTCAGTAAAAGTCTGATCTATTATAATATAACATAATTCATCTGGTACATTGAACACCCGTGGAAGAAATAAAATTCCAAACACCAAGATTGTGACTTTTTAGTCATTTTCCTTCCCCAAAAATTGAAAGAAAAAGTGATCAAAAAAGTTGCGTGTACCCAAAATGGTACCAATAAAAAACTACACTCCATCCCGCAAAAAATGATCCTACACTAAGTAGATCTTGTCCTGCAAAAAGTAAGCTTTCATATGTCCTTGTAGATGGAAATATAAAAAAGGTTATGGCTCTTGGAAAGCGGAGAGGAAAAAATGAAGAGCCAAAAAATAATGACCGGCTGTCAGGAATAGGTTAATGCGCTATCCTTTGTCCTGGAAGGAGATAAGCCATTAGAGAATTCTGGTAGGGGCTTACTTCCCGCTTCCCATTAACAATACATGTGTATGGGATGAATTACTATCAGCCAAACAAGTCTTCAGCCCACAGCTATCCAAGGTGTATGGGTACACATAGTCCTCTCAAGGAGCTCCGGATTTTCTTGAAGACTATTCAGAGGTTTCCTTCAAAATGTGTCAAGATCAATCAAAGACTATGTTGGGCCAAATCTGGGTTGTTTCATTTGTCATGTTTTCCAAAATAAAATGGTGCATATAATTTCTTCTATTTAATTAGAGGTCTCGGAGAGCAGATGGACGTGCACAGTTTGGTGGAGATTCAATCTGGTATGCAAGAAGGAAAAGAAATAGCCAAAACTGTCCCTTATGCTGTCCCTTTAAAGCTCACCCTATGACTACTCCTATCAACTTCTCTTAAATATGTCCCTAAGCTCCAACTGACCTTAAAGGAGTTGTCTCACTACAGGCTTTCAGCCTACTTCAAAAATCCTATGCTGCCAGACACACTGAATTCAGGGGTGCGCTTCTTGTCTGCCTCTTCTCCTCCCTCTTCCCCCCCCCGCCCCTCAGCACACAGACAGCTCTCCTCCTCAGACTGCAGGAGGAGGGCGAGGGTGTTTGCTGCCAGGGTTAACCCTGTGTGTGCCTGCCTAGGTCTGCTGCCGGCTGCTGGATCAGCTGCACTGTCAGCTCCACAGAGTCAGGAGACAGGAGAAGGCTGATCTATAAGTGTGGAGAGGTCTGTGAAGCTGTGTATGCTAATAGCAGAGCAGGGGGGATGTAAGTGTTCCTGTACCCCCTGCTTAGCATACAAATCTCCAGGGACATCTCCAGCAACAACAAACAAACCCTGTCAGAACAGACACAGGGCAGCTGTGAAGTGTGTTACTATAATCACGATGTGTCACTAATACAGCAGAGCAGGGAGAGATATGAACCGTTCACATGCCCCCTGATCTGTTCTATTAGTATAGTCAAAGCTCCACAGACACAACATGATTATAGTAACACACTTCACTGCTGTCACATCCTACTGACCACAGATCAGCCTCAACTCTGCTCTCCTCAATCTGTGTAGAGAGCAGGAGGGAGCAGGCACACACAGCGTTAATCCAGCTACACAGACACAGAAGCCAGAGCCCTCCCCCTCCCTTTCCTACAGAAGCATACTGTGTGGGAGGGGCTCTGTGCTCTGACCTGTATTCAGAAACAGATGAGTCATCAGCACTGACAGCCAGTGAGATAAAGATCAACAGGTCAGCTGCTATAGGGATTTCGGGAGTTGATGCACTACTACTAACAGGGATAACTCAAAATCAGTAGGACATTTGTAATGAACATATATTGCAAAGCTGCTTGTTTTTTAAAGATCTTTTAATTAAAACCCAATCATTGTAGCGAGACAACCCCTTTAATACAGAAAATGGCTTGAGGACCCAGGAAGTCCCAGCCCAACAGAAACTAGACAAGCACCAAATCAATTTTTCTCAAAAACCAGGCCAAAAAAAGACTGAGACAAAAAACATGATACTTCAGCCTGATGCACATGAACTAATCAATAGACAAGACAAAGCAATTGCATACAACAGAACAAAGCAAGATACAAACCTCTATACTCTGCACAGACTGCTATTTTCAGCAGAGCTTTATAGAGGCCTAAAGAGCTTAGGTCTGCGTGGCCAGGTCAGCTGACAAGCAAGGATCCTGGGTAGTTGCCCTGTAACTGCTCTAAACAAACACAGACAACAAGACAGACGTAACACAGAAACTCCTGCTGACTTAGTAAGCAGGAGAAGAGCTCCTGCCATTACACTGAGCAGAAAAATGTGATTTTCATTAAATTTGCAAGAATTTTATAGAGATGACTGTTTTTGGGCCTATCCTATAAGACAAGAACCATTGCTGGACCACCATGATCCATGTGAGAGAAGTATTTGTGGCACCCATTAGAATTCTTTGGTTCTTACAATATAGGATAGTGGTGAACCTAGAGTTACATAGTGTAATTACTATCATGAGTAGTTGCCATGTAACCACTCTAAACAAACACATACAACAAGACGGATGTAACACAGAGACTCCTGCTGACATATTAAGCTGGAGAAGAGTCCCTGCCATTTTTTAACACTGAGCAGTAAAATGTGATTTTCATTAAATTTGCAAGAATTGAATAAAGATGACTGTTTTGGGGTCTATCTAATACGACAAGGAACCATTCCTGGACCACCATGATCCATGTGAGAGAAGAATTTGTGATACCCATTAGAATTCTTTGGTTCTTATAATATAGGATAGTGGTGAACCTAGAGTTACATAGTGTAATTACTATCCTGAGTAGTTGCCATGTAACCACTCTAAACAAACACAGACAACAAGACGGACGTAACATAGAAACTCCTGCTGGCGGAATAAGCAAGGAGAAGAGTCCCTGCTATTTGTAACACTGAGCAGTAAAATGTGATTTTCTTTAACTTTGCTAGAATTTAATAAAGTTGACTGTTTTTGGGGTCTATGCTTCCCCCCACACTCTGGAACTCACTACCCCAACACATCAGACTTTCCTACAATTTAACTAGCCTCAAAAGCAACCTGAAAACCCATCTCTTCAAGAGCTTTTAACCTAAGACAAGGAACCATTGCTGGACCACCATGATCTGTGTGGGAGAAGAATTTGTGGCACCCGTTAGAATTCTTTGGCTCCTACAATATAGGATAATGGTGAACCTAGAGTTACATCGTGTAATTGCTATTGTCTTCTATGGTGAAACAAAATATACATTGGACAGGAGGGCCTGGCCTCTGAGAGTGCCTTGATGTGGGCTTCCAGAAAGAGGAGATGCCATCAGGAAGTATCTGTTTCAAATGAGAGTATACGACTGGATACCAATTATTCTCTTTGGGTGGTAAATGGATAAATGCCCCCCGCCCCCTCAACCACCAAACTTTATCAGTGGATAGTGCCCCATTGTCCATCTGTTGAGTTTCCCCTTGTTTGAGGTTCTCTCCCTCCGACACCCTAATACACTTCTCATTCCAACTATCAATGGTTGCACCATGAAAAGAATTGCAGAGTATTGGGATTGGCACGCTTGGCTTTGTATCACTGAGGTTCCGGATGTGTCAGATATGTGAAGGTCTCACGTTCTCCCACCCCCTCCTGACAGGCTGTAATAATAAAGATAAATAATTTCTACGAGCATGGAGCTGACATGGCATGATAACCCAGGATTACTCCAAACCACAATATCCGCTGTTCACAGGGTAATTACAAGCCTTAGTTTAGTTTGGCTTTTTAGCATTTGAAGTCTGTTTTTTGGCTTCACCTCCACACCACAATGATGAGCCACGCTCGTAGTGAGAGACTTCACCACTACTGCCGTCTGCTCTCTTGCCTTGGTGTAAGATTTGAGGCACTTGCTTAAAAGCACTTTAAACCATATCAAGAATACAAGAGTATTTCTAGATTGTAAATGGTGGTAGTCTTCATGCCATATCTGACGGGATCCAGGAGCTTGGACACAGGAAGGTCCACGTTTTCCTCGGAAGGTTGGGGTAATTTCGTATCTGTTCACTAAAATCAAGAGTAAAAATGCCCATCCTTCGCCACTGAATTCTCTAAGAGATGTGACTGGTGATGACGGTAAAGTTATTCATAGTCTACATCCCACTGAAATTGATGGAAGGTGATGGCAAGCCCATGTCTACTGACATTGAGAGGAGGTCATAGCTGTTCCTTCTACAAAGAAATAAATTGAGAGTCATGGACAGTCTATCTCCAATGGTGTTAAGAGAAGATCTATCTCTACTGATGTTAAAGGGATTGTCTCACCATGCTGTTTCATAGAGCCTAAAGCAGCTTTCATTAATGCATCTCTTTCTGGTCAGGCTGTGGGTGATTAACAAATCAGTTCAGGATTGAAAGGTCTGCCAATTACTCCAACGCGAGAGCAGGAAATGCTTATCTAAAGTCCAGAGACGCTTCAGAGCTAGAGAAAACAAAACTACTGACCCGTGTGATGATGTCATCCCTGCAAAGGAGAGCAGGGCAGAGTGGGTCAGTAACTAAGACAAACCTGAGTGCACTCAGAGCTGCTAAAATCACTTCTACCTCCTCAACAAAGAAAAATAAACACAGTAATATATTTGGAAAAAGTCATCATTTACTGTTCCCTACATGTTGAAAGCTAATCTTTGCAGTGAGACCATCCCTTTAAGAGAAGGTCATGGTCAGTCTATCATCACAGAAGTCAGTAGATGGTTCCCATTCTCCCGCGCGGCTGCCTGTAAAAGGCGTACCCGCTTCAACACACTTCACCCCGCTCTCCTATTGTGCCAGACGTGCTCCGGACATTACCCCAGCTTAACAGGTCTGTTTTATACCCTCTTTCTCTCTCCGCTTGTGAACATCACCTGCCGGGAAGTTGTTTCTTATACTCCTTATTGTCTCCCCCTCTAGCTTCTCTTATCTCCCCCCCGTGACTCACGGTATTCCCACATTCTCAAGGTAACAATACCTCTCTCTCTCCCCTACTACATCTATTTTATGCTGGATAGCCTCTAACATTCTTGATTACCTTACAGATCATATATCCTCTTGCATTTCCTGTGCTGCTACCCATTGTGTCTCACTTTATACCTACAACAGGTACATGGCTTGACCTCTTTTTTTCTTCATATACTATTTCTTCATGTTCTCCTTTCTGTTTATACTATTTTCACTCTTTTTTCTGAGTCTTATTGAATTGTCACCTCCTTTTAGTTTCCACCTCCTCTGTCTTTTAACTCTGTTCTTCCTACTATCTACTCTTATTTTCCCTTTCCCCACTCTTCCTCTTCTCTTCCATCTCCTTATGTTCTCTCCTTTTTTCTATATTAACCCTTTTTTCTCCCTTTCTCCTTGCTTCCTTACTCTGGTCTATTCAATTCAGGTTCTTTTCTTTAATTCTGTTTTCTCACTTTACTTTCTTTTATCTTCGATCACTTTTTGTACTGACAGTATTTATGCTTCATTTTAGATGTGGTTTGATAAAGGCCTGCTGGCCGCAACGTCACATATGGACATCTGCATTTCAATTACCATTATCTGTTTACCTATTCTGAATTTTGTGCAGTAATCAGATTGTTATTTTGCTGTAATACATATGTGGAGCATTTCTTTGGCATAATACTGTCTCCATTGTAAATAAATTCACATTTAGATTCTATACTCCTTGGTGTGCCGGTGCATAAATCTATTTCAGTAGATGGTTATGGACGCACCATATCTTCTGATATTAATAGAAGGTCATGGCTAGTCCATCTTCACTAAATAGAGGTGTCATGTTCAGTCCATCTGTACTGATGTTAAGAAAAGGTCATGGATAGTCTAGTTTCACTAACTTTAAGAGACGGCCATGGTCAGTCCATCTCCACAGAAGTCAATAAATCATGGTCAGTCCATCTCAACAGATGTCACGACAAGGTCATGGTCAGTGCATCTCCACAGAAGTCAATAAAACCTGGTCAGTCCATCTCTCCGGATGTCACGACAAGGTCATGGTCAGTGCATCTCCACAGAAGTCAATAAATCATGGTCAGTCCATCTCTACTGATGTTCCGAGAAGATCAGGAACAATCCATATCCACAGAAATCAAAAGATGGTCATGGTCAGTCTATCTCTACTAACAGTAAGAGGAGGCCATGGTAAGTCCATCTTCACAGAAGTCAATAGAGGGTCATGGTCAGTTGATCTCTACTGATGTTACGACAAGGTCATGGCCAGTCCATCTCCACAGAAGTAAAAAGAGGGTCATGGTCCGTCTATCTCCACTAACATTAAGAGAAGGCCATGGTAAGTCCATCTCCACAGAAGTCAATAGAGGGTCATGGTTAGAGATGGGTGAATTGATTGTAACAAAGTCGACTTCGTTTAGAATTTCAGGAAAACTTCGGTTCTGAACGAAGTCGAAGTTTGGGGTAATTCGCGGGAACGAAGCGTGTTTTTAATTTTTAATTCCTCTGGGAGGAAGAAGGGCATAGCCTGCAGGACATGTGCAGAGGTGAAGCCAGAGACCGGCGGGATTCTGTGACGTCACCGCACTATATAAGTCCGGGCGCGACGCTGGGAGCTCACACTCCTCTCACTGTACTGATCAGGGAAGGTGCTGCCGCGGCTGATAGCTCTTACTGAAGAATTGATTTTTATACAGCGATTTTTGGGGGGTGTCTCAGCTTGTCTCAGAGACTGCTTCTCTTAATGTTCTATTTCTGATTTTTTGGGGTATTGGATCTGAAGTCCAGTGTGCGTCCACTGCAGCTGCATATACATTTTAATGCTATCTGCTCACAGCACATTGAATATCCAAGGGTTATCTAAGCCTGTTGTTGCTGTTGTATTCAGTTAAAGAAACCGCGTTTTAACAATCCACATACCAGTTAATTTTTGGCTGCTTATGTCTTTTGCGCAATTTATATCCAAGGGTTAATTAAGCGTTTTTCTGCTGTTGTAGTCAGTAAAAGAAACGGTGTTTTTCAACGCTAAAGAAGAAATTTTTCCTGTAGCATAATTCATATCCGAAGGTTAATTAAGCGTGTTTCTGCTTTTTTAGTCAGTAAAATACACAGCGTTTTAACACGCTACAAAGCTGGTAATTTTTGGCTGCTCATTTCTTTTGCGCAGTTTATATGCAAGGGATACCCAAGCTTGTTAGTGGGTTCATTTGGAGTCAAATACAGGGTGTGTATTTATCATATACAGATATCTTCATCAAACAGTGTCTGTACATTTTAGAACAAACAGTATGTCAGACAGAGAGGTGGCAGGCTCTGCACCTGCGAGTGGCAGTGGCACAAACAATTCCTGGAGCAGGCCCAGGTCGCAGCACAGCAAGGGGACGTCGCAGCAGGGGTCACTCGGTGAGGCCACAACTGCCGCTGTCATCTAGCGGCCGTGTGTTGTTCAGCAAGGCAATGGTTCTTGATTGGTTGACTAGGTCATCCTCTTCCTCCCAGATGACATCTGACAACCCCAGCCAAGAGTCGGTGGGAACATCAGACACAACCATTAGTTGGCATGGCCCGGGAGCGTGTCAGCGGCCCTCACCTGTCCTCAGCCCGCCTCTGTCCCATCCGGTTCCCTCAGCCAGAGATCTACTATGTGGTCTGGGCTCAGCGCCACTATATAGCGAGGATGAACAATTTGAGGAGGGCAGTCAGCAGCTACTTGGCAGCAAAAAAAATGGGGCCAATATCCCCTGCTTCTTGCAGTAGGCGGCAAAGTATAGATGTTGAGAGTGGCATGGGAGGTCATGTTGTGAGGGGTCAGCCTCGGCATACCAAGACCGGTGATGAGGACAGCAGTGACGATGAAACACAAATAGATGATGATGTAGCCGACCGCACATGGGAGCCGGGTGAGGCAAGGGCTTCATCATCGTCAGGAGAAGAGGGCGTCAGCTTGCGCGTCAGGCAGCAGCGCAGCCAGCAAGTGGGTCGTGTGGCCGTGAGTCAGCAGGATAGCAGCAGTGTGAGATCGGGAGCCAAGCGGCCACGGGGTAATAAACCCGCTTCGCGGGTCCAAGAAAGTAGCGGCACAGGGGCTCAGCGAGGAAAGCGGCGGCAGTAGTCACTCAGTGCGGAGCATTGGCGGTAAAATCCGATACTCAGGGGTTGTGGCAGTTCTTTGCTAAGACACCGGAGGAGCCGAATCTGGGTATATGTAGAATCTGTGGGCAGAAAGTGAAGTGTGGCCAGGGAGCTAACGTTGGCACCACGGCCCTGCGTCAACACATGCAGCGTCACCATCCGGGGGCCTGGAGAAACGTGGCTCAGATGTGATGGTCCATCCTGCCGCCGCCGCAGCAGCAGCGCCCAGTGTCACGCATGCCATTGCAGCCAGTCAAGGCTCCACCACCCCTGCAGAAGGGAGCTGTTTCTCTTTGCCATCATCTCCCGGTCCAGATGCACTCTGCCACCCCAGTTAGAAGATCCGCTGGAGTACTGGGCAGCCAAACTGGATGTGTGGCCGCAACTTGCCGAGTTTGCAGTGGAGAAGCTGTCCTGCCCGGCCAGTAGTGTGGCATCAGAGCAGGTGTTCAGTGCGGCGGGGCCATTGTTACCCCAAGGAGAACCCGCTTGTCCACGGGAAATGTGGAACGACTGACCTTTGTCAAGATGAATCAGGCGTGGATCGGCCAGGATTTCCACACTCCAATGCCTTAGGCGTCAGACTACATCCGCCATGACGCCTCACCCAAACTGTGAGAAATGAGTCTGGGTTCAAACTACCTGCCTCAGCCGCTATTCTGATGCCGCCACCCGCCTGATGCCACACATCTGCTGCCAGTTTCTCCATCTGCCACCAACCATCTTTACCAGGGACTGGTATTGCCACCACCTCCACACTCTGTCATTGTGCCACTCTATGACCTCATGCGGCTGCTGTTGATGACGTCATCTCCCCACTGTGTCATTGTGCCACTTTGTGGGTTCCTGCTGTTGCTGCCACCTCCAGAATTTGTGATGCTCATGCTGCTGCCAAGTGACCGCTGTCTCACTGGAACACCCTGTGGCTTCCTAATGCTGTTCCCACCCTCCACCACTCTATGACGTTGCCACTATGTTTGGTTTTCCCCTTCTTTTCACCTGTCAGAAGGAATGGGAGGCATCAGGATTGTCTAGCCAAAAGCAGGAGTGGATACAGAACACAGAAGACATGTACATATCCCATTTACTGGTCATCTCTGTTTTGGATCAACTCCTGTTTGTTTTTGGCCTTAGCAATACTGATGGATTATTGACCGATTGAAAGCGGATACTGACGGATGAAAGGAAGGGCAAAATGATCAGAGACGTCAACGCAAAATTACTGCAGACACCCTCTCGACTCATTCGGGGGGGCTCTACATGTATCAGCGTTTAACAGAACAGGTTCTGTCATATTTTGTGACAATTTAAAGCTCTGGCCTCATGGAGTGACCCCTGCTGTGACGTCCTCTTACTGTGCTGAGACCTGTGCCGTCTCCAGTAACCTACCACTGTGTTTTTTTACGCTATGGTAGGATCTTAGCCTTCAGCTTGTTTTTTTCCAGCTTTCGCTGCCATGACTTTATCAGGCTACATTCCAGCTTCAGTTTTTTGGTCAGTTTTGCCCTCTTAAGTGCCCAGAGAATTTTATAGTGAAGCGATTCTAAGAGCGGCGGCAGTCATCTGCGTGTCATACTAAAACACAACATTGTATGAAGACCAAACCAAGCTCCCTCTGCATATTTAAGCATGGCACAACGTTCTACAGCACCCTGCAGGCTCTGTGCAGCCCGGAAATAGCTGTTTTTTAATGCGATTCATCCCAAAGTCATTTTGGACGAAACGGATTTTGTCGGAAAATTCGGCGAAGTTGGCGTACCGATTTTTTGAGAAATTCGCCCATCTCTATTCATGGTCCATCTATCTCCACTAACATTAAGAGAAGGCCATGGTAAGTCCATCTCCACAGAAGTTAATAGAGGGTCATGGTCAGTTGATCTCTACTGATGTTACGACAAGGTTATGGCCAGTCCATCTCCACAGAAGTAAATAGAGGGTCATGGTCCGTCTATCTCCACTAACATTAAGAGAAGGCCATGGTAAGTCCATCTCAACAGAAGTCCATAGAGGGTCATGGTCAGTTGATCTCTACTGATGTTACGACAAGGTCATGGCCAGTCCATCTCCACAGAAGTAAATAGAGGGTCATAGTTAGTCTATCACCACTAACTTTAAGAGAAGACCATGGTAAGTCCATCTTCACAGAGGTCAAAAGAGTGTCATGGTCAGTCCTTCTCTACTGAATTTAATAAAAGACCATTGTTAGTTCATAAGTATAGAATCAATGGAAGGTCATATGCAATACATATCCACAGAAGTCAATAGAGTGTCATGGTCAGTCCATCTCTACTGATGTTGAGAAAAGGTCATGAGTAGTCGATCTTCACTAACTTTAAGAGACGGGCATTGTCAATCCATCTCCACAGAAGTCAATAAATCATGGTCAGTCCATCTCTAATGATGTTACGAGAAGGTCATGGCCAGTCCATATCCACAGAAGTCAATAGAGGGTCATGGTCAGTCCATCTCCACAGACGTCAATAGAGTATCACGGTCAGTTCATCTCTACTGATGTTCCGAGAAGATCAGGGACAATCCATATCCAAAGAAGTCAAAAGACGGTCATGGGCAGCCGATCTTCACTAACATTAAGAGAAGCCCCAGGTAAGGCCATCTTCACAGAAGTCAATAGAGGATCATGGCCAGTCCATCTCCACAGAAGTCAATAGAGTGTCAGGGTCAGTCCATTTATACTGATGTTAAGAGAAGATCATGGTCAGTCCATCTCTATTTCATCTCTATTTTCATCAACCATGACCTACAAGGCTCTCCATAATCTGTCTCCTCCATACATCTCTGCTTTAATCTCTAGATACCTGCCCTCACACAATCTCTGCTCCTCACAGGACCTTCTTCTCTGCTCTCCCCTTATCAGCTCCTCACATAACCATCTCCAAGACTTCTCCTGTGCTTCCCCCACACTCTGGAACTAACGGCCCCAACTCAGACTTTCCTCCACTTTCACTAGCTTCAAAAGCAACCTGAAAACCTACCTCTTCAGGAGCCTACAACCTACAATAACCCCGCTTACACTACTCCACCCCAAAAACATGTCTGCCCCTCACCTTCTGTCTCTTTACCTCTTCTTTGCAGATTGTTAGTCTTCGCTGGCAGGGTTCTCTCTCCCTCTGTACCAGTCGTTAGTCATTTATCGTCACCATTGTACCTGTTTAACACATGTTATGTATGTAACCCACCTCGAATGTACAGCACTCTGGGAATTTAAATAAATAATAACAACAATCTCTACTAAATTTAACAGAAGCTCTTTGCGAGTCCATCTCCATAGAATCCATGGAAGATCATGGCCAGTCCATCTCTACTGAATGTAATAAAAGATCATTGCTAGTCTATCTCCATAGACTCAATGGAAGGTCATGATCAGTTCATCGCTTCAAAATTCAGTGTAAGGTCAGAACCTACAGAAATCAATGGAATGTCATGTCCAGACCAGTTCTGGTCAAGTTTTTAGAAGGTCCAGACTAGTCTATCACCATAGAAGTCAATTGAAGGTCATAGCTAGTTCATTCCCCATTGAAATCAATAGATGGTTATTTCTAACCCATCTGCATTGAATTCACCCAAAGGTCATGATCAGTCTATCTTCAGTGTAATAAATGGAAGTTCATGGCCAGTCCATCAACATTGAAATCATTGGAAGGTCATGGGTAACCTATCTCCAGCAACATAAATGGAAGGTCATGGATAGTTCATCAACATTGAAATCATTGGAAGGTCATGGGTAACCTATCTCCAGCAACATAAATGGAAGGTCATGGCCAGTCCATCAACAATGAATTCATTGGAAGGTCATGGGTAGCCTATCTCAAGCGACATAAATGGAAGGTCATAGATGGTCCATCTACATTGAAATCATTGTAAGGTCATGGGTAGCCTATATCCAGTAACATAAATTAAAGGTCATAGATAGTCCATCTACATTGAAATCATTGTAAGGTCATGGGTAGCCTATATCCAGTGACATAAATGGAAGGTCATTGATAATCCATCTACATTGAAATCATTGGAAGGTCATGGTTAGCCTATCTCCAGCAACATAAATGGAAGGTCATGATCAATCTATCTCTAGTGTAATAATTGGAAGGTCATGACCAGTCCATCAACAATGAATTCATTGGAAGGTCATGGGTAGCCTATCTCCAGTGACATAAATGGAAGATCATGGATAGTCCATCTACATTGAAATCATTGTAAGGTCATGGGTAGCCTATCTCCAGCAACATAAATGGAAGATCATGGATAGTCCATCTACACTGAAATCATTGGAAGGTCATGGGTAGCCTATCTCCAGCTAAAAAAAGGAAGGTCATGGATAGTCCATCACCTGTGAAATCAATAAAAGGTCATGGCCCATCCATTCCCTTTGAAGTCAACAGAGGGCCATGGTCAGTCCGTTTCCATGAAAATCAATGGAAGGTTATACCCAGTAAGGTCAGTTTTAAGGGTGACAACCTGGACAATTGTCCAGTGCCCTTACTTTCAAGTGGGCTCCCATGGGCTAGACCCCCAGAAGCAGGTTGAAAGGAAAGCATGTATACATTCACTGCCTTGGACCACCAGGGACAATGAGGGCCTATTATTTGAACACCAAATGGCTGTATTATTTGGGCATTGTATAGAAGTATTATTTGGCACTGTCTGTCAGGACTTGGATATAGTTTGAGCAGGAAAAGATGTAATCATTTCGCGGCTTCAGTGGGATTTCCTGAGACCACTTATGGTTGAACCCCATGTCATGGGCCCATTTGGAAGATGGAGCAATCCAACCCTGAATGGATTTCCATGAAACAGTGCAGTTAAGGTCCTCAGTAAGTAGAGAAGGCACGTTCCACCATTCACATCATTTCCGCATTTCTGTAACTATGAAACGTTATCAGCTTTGAGTTCACTTAATCTTAATGCAACTTCTCTGAATAAATACATTTCTGTGAAAGAGAAAACCAAGAGATAAGATAATAACCGGGAGCCGTAATCACATTCTTCCATTTATGGTTTATTATAAGAGTGTTTATCTCTGGCTACTCCTCATGATGGGTCATCATCTGAATTGAGGCCACCTTGCCATTGGTGGATTGTCCCTCACAGTGTTGTTCATTAAGAGCCTCAGATTTTCATGTTTTCATGGAAATTACACGTAGCAGAAATGCACTGAAGACATAATTCCCATATGTAGTGGTCTTCCCTCAGCGTTCTTCTGGGGACTTAGTTCTAATTTTGTTTGTTTGATTGATCTTCCTAAAACTAATATGTGTTATGTGTCATATCTGTTTCATGTTAACCATAAATCTACATTAAATTTCCTGGACACATGTAATGGGCCACTTCATTGTGTGCAATTCAATTAGGTCAACCTTTTGGTAGCAGTCTCCATTAGCACAGATGTTCTTATAAGGAAAGGTAGGGGAATGAGGGGAAGATGAAGACACACTGGCTCCAGGGCCATCAAGTAACTGAGCATGTGAAGCATGGACAAAAGAAAATAATATACAAAGACATCTTGGTCATAATCCCTGTTTTTTATAACTCACTCATGAGATTATGACTAGGGAACTCAGCCACTTCTCCTGTATCAAACGCTAGGATTTTTGGTTTTGGGATAACACAGAACTGAATATTGGCTCAAATTATGAATCCCTCATATTCATATTTGGTATGCCTGGATTGGTGAATTTATGCTTGGGAACTTGGTGGTCATAATTTTTAGCTAGGAGACTCCTTGGAGGAGTTATAACACAAGCTACAATAATGGCTTCCTTCAAGTCCCTTTCATATAATTAGTAATCACTTCATTGAACTAAGCAAGAAGAAGGGCTGAGGAGGTTTTGTAATTCCTTCACCCCCTTACATTGTCTGGATATATTGGTACGTCCTGATGGCGTTAAGGGGCTATGTATTGGGATTGTGCCCCAAGCACGTGACAAACACTGCCGCAGCATCTAAATGAATGAGAAACGGTGCCGCGCACTGTTCCTCACTGCGATCGGGACCATCGTGGCGAGATTACAGGGTCCAGATTGGTCTACATGGTAGCTGGAAGGCTTCCATGGCCGCCATGTTTCCAGTTTTACTACTTCCTGCTCCGGTCATTTCACGTGCCCTAAAAATTGGGATAACAGAACAAAAAGTCGCATGTATTTTAAATTGGTACCAAAAAAGTACAGTTCAGCCTGCAAAAAATGCCCCTTCATTCAAGCCCAAAGGTAGACGTGCAAAAACATTATTACTTACAGAAAATGGCGGCATGGAAAAAAATTGAAAAACAGAAAATCTTTGAATTCTTTTCATAGCAGAAATCCTATATATTAGGTATTGCCGGATTCATGTCCACCTGTAGAATAAAAATAAAACATCAATCATACTAAAAGAATAAGCAGAATAAAAACAAAACTCCTGCAAACATGGCGCAGGTATTTTTTTTCACATTTTGCCCCGCTTAATTTTTTTTCCAGTTTCCCAGTATATTAAATGGTGCGGTAAATGCCACCATTAGAAAGTACATCTTGTCCCGTGAAATAAAAGGAACTCACCTAGGGGGCGTGTCCGGGCACCAACTAAGATGGCCGCTTAACTCCTCGGCTCCTGAGACCGGTCGCATAGTAAGGGGGCTGCTGTGCGTAATTCCTGGCGAAAACCCTACAGAAAGCAGAGGAAAGAAGGCCGGCATCACAGAGAATCACCCGGAGAAGTTGTGGACCCTTAGCTAAAGCGCGCGGCTCATTTCAACCATAAAGGCTGCTGACGGCAGGAAAGTGGAGAACAAAGGCCTGCGGCTGAGGCAGAAGGAGCGCGGAGCGCAGCGGCGGGAAGAACAGTTTCGCTCGCGCTCGCAAGGAGACAGCAGTGTTTACCAGCTCCGGTGATCGAGACGTGCGGCAAGAAGAACGAGGTACCTTCTATACGGATACCACGAGGTACGAGCGGGCAGTTGGACTTGTGGGCAAAGCGGAGGCGGGCGGAAAATTCTCCGATAACGGAGCGGGCTGACTAGGCATTACAAGCCCGGTAGTTTCATAGCGCAGTCTACACGCACCGACTGGGCCGTATACCACGAGGGCGGCGCGGCCATTTTACCTCTGAGCAGCCTCAGCACGGCGCAGCCTGGCTAAACCAAAAGCCCAAAGACCCCAACCTAGGCGACTTAAAGAGAGAGTACCCGCACCAGAGACTATCTCCCTACAACGATATATCACAAAGCCCTCCTCCCCAGGTAAAAAGCCGACACTGGGGCCTTTAAGGAGCGACTTCTCAGACTGCCAAGCCCAGAAGGGCCATTCACATAAGCTAGCACAGAGGCCTCTAATAGACAGTCAACAATTATCCTCTGCCCAGCCGCACCAACCCACTGACTTGCATATACCTCTGGACCCCGTACCTGAAGCGGTACACTACTTAAAGGATCCCACAGCAGATACATTCCCTCAGGCACCACAAGAGATCAATAAGGGGAATATGTCTAGATCCAGCAGTTCCTCCAGGAATCGTACGCCCGGCAATTCCAAAAGGAATCAGGGTACTGCAAACGCTAAACGATCCGCCTGGTCCGATCCAACAGATGATAATATGGATGCTGAATCCTCTCCTAGATCACACCGTCTGAAGACATCAGATTGGGTCTCATCATCAGAATCCCTGCTGGAGGCTTCGGATGGAATGTCAGAGCTAACTTCTCAGCCGTCTGATATAAGAGAATATATCCGCCACCTGCCAACCAGACAGGATTTCAAATCCCTGATACGAGAGGTCAAAGAAGCATGTAGATCAGAGATTGCGGCAATCAGATCAGAGCTCAAATGCATTGCTGGTAGAGTGGAAGATATAGAGGAATCGCATGATACCACACGGCGATACATCTCAGACCTACAGTCTCATGTCTCCTTACAGGCCACAACTCTTAGGGAGACTTCTCGACACTTAGAAGACCTGGATAACAGGGGAAGGCGCTGCAATATAAGGATCAGAGGGCTTCCGGAGCCCAAAGAGTCTGAGGATCTACCGGCAGTCCTTACAAATATCTTCAACTCTATATTAGGAGAGCCAGATACACATGTGATTCAACTGGACAGAGCTCATAGAGCACTCAAACCTAAAGTGTCTTCCGCTGCTCCCAGGGATGTGGTTTGCTGCTTGCATGAATTCCAACTCAAAGAGCGTATAATGAAAGCTGCCAGAGCTCAAAAGGTGATTGAATTTGAAGGATCGCATCTACAAATCTATCAGGACTTGTCCTGGATTACTTTATACAAAAGAAGATGTCTTAAACCACTACTGGAGACCTTGAAGCAAAATAACATCAAGTATAAATGGGGCTACCCTTTCATGCTGACTGCAACTAGAAATGGCAGGTCCGCATCCCTGAGATCTTATGGAGACCTCCAACAATTCTGCTCCACTCTAGACATCTCGGCGCCTGAATTACAGGATTGGGAGCTGGAATCCCTTCCCCCAGCACCCCTGACAACATGGTCACCAGTCAATCTGACAAAAAGAAACCAAGCTGGAAAAGCGCCAAGGAAATCCTCCCTGACACCGGATCAACATTCTAACACCTGAAGAAGCAGGGAGGTGTTGATGAAGGTTTTCTTTTCTGTTCTCAGATACAGCTTACCTGCTATAGAATACTGCTGTTGATATCCCAACAGTGACTTGTGAATGGTTCTCCTAGGTAAACTAGTCTTGGTTCTGTGTACTATGGACATAGTTCTTCTTGTTTTTTTTGTTTTTTTTGTTTTTTTTTCTTTTTCTCTCTCTCCGACAAAGCAGACCCTCATGGTACTGATTGCATGTTACAGAAGTTTTTTGTTTCTATAGCTTTATGCCAGGTTATTTACGGCACCATTGAATAGGCTTATTATTATGCAGCCCCCTATGCTGCGTTGGTTTCTGGGACCCTCGGGGTGAGGTATGAGTGATCATGTGAACTCCCCACAGGCTTGGGTAGCCATGTATTTAGGTTACATATTTCTACCATAGTGGAGTTCTCTCCCACCCCGGGGGGGGCGCAGGGACTAGCGCACTGACTTATATTTGCTCTAACAATGGTCTCGTTTGGCCACAGGTTGGTGTTAATTCACTGGTTCACGTTTTACCCGACAGAGGGGACCACCTAGATGGGTAAGGAGTGGGAAGACGCGCCCATCATGAGATGTGATCGGTTCACGTCTCAACTCATGCTATCCCCTACCCAGAGCTATGGCTCTGGTATGTACTGCAATAGTATGTTCCCATGTGATTGTGTTTTCCCCTGTCCTTTTGTGTCCTTCATCCCCACCCCTCGAGCAAGCCTGGGCAACGCTAATATCACGAGTCTAGAGCCCAGATGGGTTCACCTTTTCCACCTCCACAATGGTTACCTTTATCTCACTAAACGTGAAAGGCCTCAATTCGATGCAAAAGCGCCGACTCTTATTCAATGAGCTTAAATCGGCGAAAGCCGACATAGTGTTCTTACAAGAAACGCACTTCGATACTTCGGGGAATTTAAATTTCTTCAAAAACTTATATCCTGTCTCTTATATTGCCTCCCAATCCCGAAAACGCGCAGGTGTGGCTATCATGCTATCAGCATCATGCCCTTTCCAAATTACTAGTTCCCTCCTAGACGACCAGGGTAGATTTATCATTCTCCAAGGCTCTTACATGGGTGCCCCCCTCACCCTCTGTAACATTTATGCTCCAAATCAGTCACAGCTTAGATTTCTGCGACGAGTTCTCCTTAAAATACAGAGGTCGTCTTCCTCCATGGTGCTAATAGGGGGAGACTTTAACCTGGCATTCTCGGAGCATCTAGATAGGCTTCATATGCAGCGTACTAAGCCCGACCCGGTTCAGGCCAACCTTTCTAGAGAATTCAGGAAAATAATCAGACGGTTTGGGCTATTTGATCTTTGGAGAATAGCTCACCCGACAGAGCGACAATACACATATTTCTCAACCCCTCACCAGTCTCATTCGAGAATTGACTATTTTTTAGGTAACATACCAGCTTTGAGGCGTATGAATACGGCAGATATCGGCCCCATTTCCTGGTCAGATCACGCCCCTATATCACTGAGTCTCCGGTCAGCCTTCACTAATATACGTAGATGTCTTTGGAGACTCAATGATAGTCTGGTAAAAAAAAAAAAAACACTCTCGTGAACAAATCAGGAGTCGCTTGGTAGAACATTTTGCGAGCAATGAGGGCTCAGTAGAATCCTCTGTAGTTCTCTGGGAAGTCCACAAAGCTGTCATTCGAGGTGAATGCATGGCAATTGGATCGAGGATTAAGAGGGATGCTCGGTTGCAAAGGGAACAAGTCCAGGCCAAATTGACAGCGCTAGAATCTTCCTTGGGCACAAATCCAACAAGGGCTACACTTAGAAAAATAGTGGCATTGAGATCACAACTCAAAGCATTAGCAATTGGGAAGACGGAGAAGCTACTAGTCTTTTCTAGACAGCGCTATTACGAGAAAGGCAATAGAGCACATTCTTTGCTAGCAAAACAGCTACGTGACAACACTTTACGTAGACACCCTCACGCTCTGAAACTTAGGACGGGACAAATTACCCATGACCCAGAGGCAGTTGCTAAAGTGTTCCATGCTTATTTCTCGAAACTATATTCTCTCCCTGAATCACTACCCTCTCCTGAGGCTGACCAGGAGCGAATATTTCAGCAGTTTTTTGATAAATGTAAGCTTCCCACTCTTTCCGTTGATGAGAGAGATGCTCTTAATGCGCCTATTGAACTGGAGGAGCTCGAGGCAGCGATTAAAAACTTGAAAAAAGGAAAAGCCCCAGGTCCAGATGGGCTTACAAGCATATATTATCAAACCTACGCTCCCCAACTAGCTCCTTTTCAGTTAAGTGTGTATAACTCCATCTTGGCTGGTAAACCCCTGCCTGGTACCTTTCTTCACTCATACATAACCTTAATTCCCAAGCCAGACAAAGACCCTATGGAAGCAGCTAACTATAGGCCGATTGCCTTGCTAAATGTGGACCTAAAAATATTTACAAAAATACTGGCAGATCGCTTAGTAAGGTGGCTTCCAAGGCTGATACACGAGGACCAGGTGGGGTTTATCCCAGGTCGCCAGGGAGGGGATAACACGAGGAGGGCAGTGGACCTCATAGAGGTACTCAACAGATCAAATGCTCCGAACCTGATGCTTAGCCTGGATGCCGAAAAGGCATTTGACCGATTAAATTGGTCATATTTATGGGCTACCCTCAAAAAATTTGGTTTTATGGGTCCTTTTGTAGAGGCTCTAAAATATTATAATCTATTCCAATCGGGGGTACCATCAAAC
>JAODAL010055208.1:0-24127 GCA_025379985.1 Phyllomedusa bahiana
TTTGTTTTGCCTTCTTTCCTGTACTGAAGATGCACATGTAGTTGAAAAGCAACTCCAGACCTACCATGCTCAAGAGCCCACTGGGGGTTTCCTCTACTCCCTGGTGAGAAAGTCCAACTCTAGTCAGGAGGAGATATGACAAGGTTTGAGAAAAAGCAATGTGTGATTACATGATACATTGAAGGTTAAAAGATCAGCGGTTTCCCTGAGCAAGACAAGAAAATGTATCATTAGGAGTTGATGTGAGTTTATAAAACTGATTACTTTATAGCCTGGGGATAGTGAAGTCTTGCTCCTGAAGAAATATAGTCCAAATACATTGCCAGCCCGAGTGAGGATTCATTTTATTGGAGTCTTCTGAGGCTGCAGAAAGGATGAGGTACTGAGCATTACTGAGCTGATATACAGGGAAGGCTGCAGTTGATTCAAGTTATTTGCTGAGAAAGAAACAAGCTGAGTGGATACCAATGATGACTTGCAGTTTAGACCTTAAAACACAATGGCCCTCAATTTGCTATTGTTCTTGCACCTCAAAAGATCTTAAAATGAGCCAAAAAGTGGTAAATTTTTGGAGCAGCATGTCATAACCAAACTTACTATGGTCTTTAGACACTTTCTGTACACTGCTCGACAGGTGGGAGTGGCTTATTGGATCATGGGTGTGACCTAATCAAGAAGTGGGTGTGGTTTCAATGTAACACACTGCGGCAAAATGCACCAAAATTCTGGCACAGAAAATAAACTATGCCATAGTACATTTTTAGACTGACTGTCTAAGTTCACGCTGTTTAACATTTACACAGTGATAGTAAACAAGGGCATAGTAAATAAATGAATGGGTATTCCCAGGTCAAATCTGGGACATGTCCAGGCATACTATGGTCATTCCAGGGATGGGGTGAAAATCTCCCAAAATCAGGAGAGATAAGGTTGGCAAGTATGCCTTAGTGTCACTCACTGTATGTCAAGAAGATAAAAGTAAAGTTGCACTGTTTGAACTGAATTTGGCTTGCAAATGTCCAATCTTAAAGTTGAGTCATTTTCTCTTAATCAGAACTCAAAGTAAATAGCTTTCAACCCTTGCACACCTGCCCCTGTACACACTGTAGATACATCATGTAGTCCAAACCATACCCAGATGTAGTGGCCAATAGTTGCACAATTTTTTTAGAAACAGACATGTTTTGCTGGAAAAATTGTGTGGCTACTGGCCGTTACATGGGGGTACTGTTTCTTCTGCACATGGCAGGCCATGGAGGCAACACTTATTATTTCTTTGAAACAATTATACCTGCTGATTCCAGGTCTTTCTGTAGCTCTCCACAGGGGGTCCTTCGGTCTTGGACAACTTTTCTAATAATTCTTTTCACTCCTCTATCTAAATCTTGTGGGGAACAACTGTTGATGTCCAGTTTATGGTGAAATATGTTCTTTTCACTTCCGGATTATGGCCCAAAGAGTGCTGACTGGAACCTTAAGTAGTTTAGAAATTGTTCTGAAACCAATGACATCAGTATGTTGTGCAACAATAAGGTTTTGAAGGTCTTACTTACTGGTTTTACCCATCATGAGATGTTTCTTGTGTGGCACCTTGTTAATGCGACACTTTTTTTATAGGCCATCAGTTGAACCACCTGATATTATTTTTCATTATGGCAGGATTGCTTTCTGATTAATGATAGATTTCAGCTGGTGTCATGACATTTCATGGCTTTGTGCACCTCTCTTTCTTCATGTGTCTTTTGTCCCTTTCTAATACTCATTATTACACATAACTTAATATATGTATGGTTTGATTTCTTTACCTCTGTGGATTAGATGAGTTGTTACCAACATCTGGTGAAAATTTCATGATAATAGCACCTTTAGAAATATATTTACTTAGAAAATGTGTTCAGTACTTATTTCACCCGCTGTATGTGTTAACTTGGCCGTACTGATAGGAGCTGAGTAGAGCTCTTTGCTGCTCGGCTTCATTATCTGGATGTAGGGCTGGTGGCTTTCCTGCAAATTATCCGTCTTCCCCCAGCAATCAGGAAGATTGCACCCTGAGGCACTCGCCTCATATTATGGACGCTGCACAGCTGTATACTACTGTTTTCATAAGTTTCATACACCTGGGGCAACAGTGAGCATGTTCCACTGCTACTCTATTAAAAATGCTCAATTCACAGGCCATAAACCTATGAATATAAACTAATACTAATCAACACAAAAAAGGCCAATATAAAATTTCATATTCTTATTGAATACCAATTATTAAAATAGAATTGGGACAATCATATAAATATATATATATATGTGTATAGCACCTTCAAAAAAAAGAGAACCAAGTAAATTCATAGGTAATACATTATGGTAGTAAATACAGGGATTTAGGGCTGAAAAAATCATAATAGTCAGTCTATTGTATGAATGTAACTCAAACACCAGATACATGCAGAACTATAATACAATTCATTCCCAGGTACAGTATATATAACCAACCAAGATAATAAATATAAGGTGCTAGTACATAAATATTACCTACATTGATTCATCAAATCTCCAAATCACATAGATACCAATTAATATATAAATTAACAATAATTATAAGGTGCAAATGCTACAGATTATAAGTGACCCAAAAGGGGAATCAATATGAAAAATCAGGATGATTATATAATGTATAAATATATACTTATAAATAAAGCCAGGTTAATGATTGTGTGCATCATATATTTACACATTGGTGTACATATCCATCAAAACAGGAACATGTTGTAAGTACAGCAAAGATAATAGAATGTCCTCTAGATGGCAGTAGAGATTCATGTTACTAGCTGAATTCTAATACTAAGTTCATTTATTATTCCTATAAAATAGTGCATCATGTGTAGAATGTTTTATTCAATTGATCCTTGTATTTAAACACCTGATTTCGAAATTTAATAGCTACATTTTTTAATATTACAATAAACTTACTGAACAAACAATTGTGGTACAGCACTAAAATAGTTTCTAGTATGATCTTAGAAGGTAAGATGTATTAATAAATAGTTGAGATATGTTACTAATCATCAGATATTACACAGTTACATAGTTAAAATAACCTAAAATCAAACACAAGGTAATCAAGTCCTACCTATAATCCTAGACTTACCTCCTATAAGGCAGATGACCCTTATTACCAATAATCAGAGAGGGACGGATGCAGGCATTCCATTGTCTGTGCTGCTTATCTGTGTATTTTGGGTGTACACTGACTGATTGAGGGCCATGATAAGGGAATCCTTAGAATTGTGGATTTCCTGGACTAAATTATAGACTCTCTGTAGTTGTGTTTTAATTTCTAAGGTGCCATAAATAAATAAATAAATGCTTCAAAAAATGACATGAAAAGATTGGGCTTCACATCTTGATAAAATATGTTTTTGAACCACAATGTGGGCAGATGCCACCGGGCTGACTGCCAACTTGAATGATTTGACAGAAATATAGAAGTTAGGAGTCTTATGGAAGAGCAGTGTATGGAGTGAGCTCACACGCTACACTGGTAGCTGTTAGTTATAGCCGGCAACCGCTGCTGCTTAACACTTAAAAGTTACACATAATTGGTATTGCCTCATTTGTCAAAGTCCAATTTATTAAAACATTACATAATTTATCCCATCTGATGAATTCTGCAGAAGACAAAAAATTCCAAACTCATACCCTTAAAATTTGCATAAAAAGTGATCAGAAAGTTGCCCAAAAAATGAATCCAAAATGGTACCAATAAAAACTAGACTTTAGCCTGCAAAAAATTAACTGTCTTTCAGGTTCATAAGTGTAAGAACAAAAAGATAATTGGTCAAAGAAAATTGCATTTCAGTGAAAATGTAAAAAATAATCAGAGTTTTTTTAAGGTACTAAAATATAAAGAAACCTCTACAAAGTTGGTATTTCTGGAATTGTATTGACCTCCAGAATACACATAATGCATCATTTATACTGAAGAGTGAACTTTAGGAAAACTAGACCCTCACAAACAGTGCAATTACATTTTTTTCATGTTCCACCACACACAAAAAATTTTTGGGAGCTTCCCAGTACATTATGGGTGACATGTATGAACGGGGCTGCAGCAGAAGTCTGGCATCTTTTCAGCCTGAGATCTAGTGCAGCCCCGTTTGCAATATTTTTTAAACAGTCGCAAGCCAATATCAGGAGCATAACAGAGTGTCCACAGCACTTTATAATGCGCATGAGAGCGGGAGGCATGCTGGAGGCGTGGTGCACTACAACCGTATAAAGCTACAGATTTACAACATTAGTACAGCAAATCAAGGCGCATTGCTGTGGGAACAGGTAAACCACTTTTAAAGTGTTTTACCTAGACGGACTAATTGTTCCTTATTTACAAGTTTTGTGAAGAGAATTTGTTGTTTGCATAGCTCATGTATAGTTATTTGTGCCTTTTATACATTCATTTTGTTCGTAAAAGTGTTTTACCTGAGCCTGAATTGTCGTTTCTGCGCTAGAATGCGTCTGATTTATGACCCGCAGTAGAGCGGGTTCACAGATTCAGGCGCATTCTACACTATTATTATGTGCAATTAAATTTTCATCTAAGCGCCAAAAATCATACATGTCGCCCTATATGTTATGATCAATGGCACCATTAAAAATTATATCTTGCCCTGCAAGAAACAAGCCCTCACATGACTATGTAGATGGAAAAAATAAAAAAGTTATTTCTCTTGGAAGGCATGGAGGAAAGAACGAAAATAAAAAATCTGAATATGGCTGGGATCTGAAGGATTTAACCCCTTCCTGACGGACAGTCATAATAATATGGCTCTCATTTTTTTTCCTCCTTGCCTTCTGAAAGTCATAACTTTTTTATTTTTCCACCTACATAGACACATGAGGGCTTTTATTTTGTGGGACAAGATGTACTTTCTAATGGTGTTATTCATATTACTATAGGATATACTGGGGAACGGCAAAAACATTCTAAGTGGGGCAAGGTGTGAAAAAAATGTACTTGT
Organism: Phyllomedusa bahiana; assembly: GCA_025379985.1. Classification (NCBI taxonomy): domain Eukaryota; kingdom Metazoa; phylum Chordata; class Amphibia; order Anura; family Hylidae; genus Phyllomedusa; species Phyllomedusa bahiana. Next base: position 5,013 of record JAODAL010055208.1, read on the forward strand.
GCCAGGTTTGCAGGAGTTTTTTTTTTACGGAGTTCATTCTTCGGTTAAAATGATGTGTTATCTGAATTCCAAAGGTAGATACGCATCTGGCAATATCAAACATGTAGGGTTTCCTTTATGTTTTGGTACAGTGAAAAAATTCCAAACATTTTCTATTTTTGAAATTGGCGCAGCGGCGACATTTTGTGCGACCAATAACTTTTTTGTACTAACACCTACGGACGTCAGTGATGGTGCATTTGTTTGCAGGCCAAACTGTACTTTTTACTGTTACCAGTTTGGAATGCATGCAACTTTTTTGATCCCTTTTTGCCAATTTTTATGGGATGTGAAATGACCAAAAAACTTAAATTTTGGCTTCTGGAATTTTTCCTCTTCTACGGTGTTTCACGTACGGGATAAATGATGTTATATTTTTATAGATCGGACTGTTTCGGATGCAGCGATACCAAATATGTGTAACTTTTTTATTTTTTATTTGTAAAATGACCAAAGGGGGGTGATGTGAAGTTTTAATAGTTTAATAATTTAACATAACACCAAAAAGATCATATAATAAAGTGCATAGTGCTAGAATATTGAAATTGAGGTGCTTATAGATACTTAAGTATTCATATGACATCTTTAACTCATACTGCAAAAAAATCATCCAAGATGTAAACATGGTCCAAAAAAGTGGATACGTGCAAACTTTTTTGCTGTGACCTTTTTGGTTATTTCTGTGACGGAGATTAGATAGCAGAAAAATGTCAGCTCTGCTGTTTTGAGCAATACCGCCACCATTTTATGCTTGCGTCAGTAATAATTGTTAGCATATAGCTTACTACAGTTTCCACACAGTCCAAAGAACAATCGTCTGTTCTTTTGTGAGCTTCAGGCTCATTGTCAGATATGAGGAGATACTTTCCTGGTTTTATGCTAAAAGGATGGATACAATTCACGTCAAAGGACTCTGTTAAACAATGGTTGTTTGAAGGATTTCAATGCAAAGGTGGGGGCTTTGGGGAAATTTGCCAATGTGACATGCTTAAATCTGTATGCCTGGATTGCTAATAAACAGAGTATCTGATCACAGCTCTGAGTCCTGTTGTCATTTTATTCTCTATATCTGGATACAGGAAAATAATTTTTTAATACCATAGCATTATCATAAAGGGCAATTGGCCCAATTAACTGTTATACACTTTGTAAACTCCCTTTGCTAAAGATGTTTTCCCACGATGCCGTTTTGTGGTGTTTTTGGTGTGTTTTTCAATTGCAATTCTGCACAGGAATTAAACTGCTTTTTTTATCATTAAGCATCTTTCAGATTTCTACAACGTTTCACAAGGTGTTTAGAATCCGCAAGACTTCAAAGACAATAATTAATTAGTCACTTGTCACACCTTACGAAAAGAAGCTTGCTGGTAATAAAAGCAGTTTATTTTCTTGCAGTACTGCAAATGAAAAATGCACTAAAAATGCCACAAAACTGCACCATTTGAAGGCACCCTAAGGCTATAAATACATGAGCTTATCCCACCCACAGGGGCATTGCCTGCTGACACTATGCCTATCTGTTATTCCCCATCATGACACTATCCACTGGCTATACAAGGATCTGATAACTGGTTGGCACCTAGGCCTTGGGGTGACAGTTTTCCCAACTTCAGTTATGGCAATCAGAATAAATATAATTACACTAGAAAAAAAGGCTGAAGCATAACTGTTAATAACGTACATAAAAGTGGAGGGAACCTACCCAAAACCCTAACTGATACTGCCTGATTGGCCACATAGCTCAACAGAGTCTCTTAGAATGCCTTAGACTCTAATATGTATTATAATACTTTAACTTGTTTATTAGCAGTTCTGGTGTCATTTTGGACCATAATTAATACTGGACTGTGGTGCCTGTCTGATTTTCTTCCTTTTTTGTATGTTTTTTAATATATCCTTATGAGAATAATTGTAGTAAATTGGAATAAAAAGTGATCAAAAAGTCGCAACTATCCCAAAATGGTACACTTCAGCCTACAAAAAGTCACCATCACTAAGGTCCAAAGACAGCAAAACAAAAAATGCTATTGGTCACAGAAAATAGTGCAGTGGCGCAAGTTTAAGAAGTAGAGAATGTTTGCATTTTTTACAGTACTAAGACATAACAAAAACTCTACATATTTGGTATCAGCAGAATCACATCAATCTTCAGAATACAGATAACACATCTTTTATACCGAACATTTAATACCGTAAAAACAAAACGCTCACAAACATGGCGCAAGTGCATTTTTTTTCACATTTCATCTGACTGGTTCTCAGTATATTCTATGGTGCAGTCAATGACACCATTAAAAAGCACATCTTATCCCACAAAATAAACTCTTAGAAGGCAAGGAGGAAAAAAACGAAGAGCCATGATATTATGTTGGGAAGGGGTTAATCATATAAGAGCTAGTACTTGAACACTAGAAGAAGAAGCATGGATTATTGGCAGCAGCAAGTTAATGGCAATTAAGCATGTTGTAGGTCCCACTTATATTCATTATGGAAGGGAATCTATAACGGAGGTGGTAGTGGATCCTCTGAACCACCACAAGCGATGGCGTAAGCCACGCCAGGGAGCGGAGTCTAAGTAGGTCCGGTTTTCACCAGAGCCTGCCGCAAAGCGTGATGGACTTGCTGCGGCGGATTACTACCAGGTCGCTACCCCTGACTTGACTTGCTTGCAGTGGCAGACGAGGTGTTGCGCGGTACAGAATCGTGAAGCAGGCTCGTAGTCGGGGACAGGCAGAAGGTCAGGGCAGGCGGCAGTGGTTCGTAGTCAGGGACAGGCAGAAGGTCAGGACAGGCGGCAAGATTCGTGGTCACAAGACGGAGGCAGAAGATACGGTACACAGTAATCGGAACAAGACACTCTGGAACGCTTCCTCTCTAGGCACAGGGCACTATCAATTCGGCCCTGTGCCTAGGAAGGGGCAGAGCTTAAATAGAGACAGCACCAGGTGAGACCAATCACCTGCGTGCTGTCCCTTTAAATTTCCCTGCAGTGCCGGACACAGGAGCGTGGCGAGGTAAGTGGGATCCCGAGCCGCCGGGGTGTCCGCAGCCCGAGCGCTGGGCTGCGGCACCGGCCGCAGCCGGTGACGCTGCGGCGTTGTGGGTGTGCCTGCAACCCGGCACGGGGGTCGCAGGGACATCCGTAACAGAATCTTAGCTTTTTGTTATTCTACTAACACGTTAAAGACACAAGATGTACTGTACAATTACAGCATGGTGACCTTAAGGGGGATGAGTTAAGGAGGGATTCTAAACGTACACGCAGGCTGTTTGGACTAGACATATATCTTTACTTCATCTTTATGAATAGGTGTATAAAAGACATAGTTCTATGACGAACACCTTATACAATGAAAAACATATAAATACGTGGCAGTACTTAACTGTACAACATCTCCTGTCAGGAGATTAAAGGTAGTCCTGTAATAGACTGTTGGAGCCGATCATGCTGAGATGCAGCTCGGTGCCTGCCATGCAAGACGCGACGTTTCGAAAGTAACGCCTTCCTTTCTCAATCCTTTCTTGATGCTTGAGAAAGGAAGGCGTACCTTCCGAAACGTCGCGTCATTGCATGGCGGCACCGAGTTGCATCTCAGCATGATCGGCTCCAACAGTCTATTACGGGACTACCTTTAATCTCCTGACAGGAGATGTTGTACAGTTAAGTACTGCCACGTATTTATATGTTTTTCATTGCCTAAGGTGTTCGTCATAGAACTATGTCTTTTATACACCTATTCATAAAGATGAAGTAAAGATATATGTCTAGTCCAAAAAGCCTGCGTGTACGTTTATGGTCTATATAGGGGAGTCTAAGCAAGGTACTCCCAACGGCTGGGACAACCACATGTGCACTACTAATATACGGCATTATTTGCAATAGTTGGATGAAGGAGGGATTCTAACCAGAAATCTGGCACCCACCATCAGCATGTGTGATTGGAGATAACTTAGATATCAGCCATTTAACTATTTCGTTGCTGGGGTCAGTGCAACTGCAACATTTAAAGAGGTGTTCCTTTTTCACCGCTTAGCTTTAAACATGTAGGCAAAGGTAAATAAAGACTATTACAAAAAACATTTCTGTTCTGATTTTGCTTAGCTTCAAAGATAGAGCAGTTCTTTTTCCTGCTCGTGTACACAAGCGTCCCTAGGTTACCGATCACCTCTTGGCGTTCTAACAGACTACAGATTGTGACATCACTCCCTATTGTTATCAGCAACATTTGAGCTTGTTTATGTTTCTTACTAACTTCTGTAGCCTTGTGCCCTGCTGTTTAGACCCCTCCATCACTGTCTACCTAACAGGTTCAGCACAAAATATTAGATCTGATATGCCCCTCACTGTTGTTGGCCCACTCACAGCTTAAACAGGAAGTAGGAGCCTGAAGCTGGATTTGACTCTGTGAAACAGGATTGTAATTAGCACCCCTTTAAGTAAAGATAAAGTGGTGTTGCACTCCCTACCACTGTTTGACTGCCCTTTTGATTTTACCTTGGTCAGGAGATAAGAGAGATTTTATCTGCTTTGAGAGCATGCAGGTTTCACTGGTTAAGGTTAATATCTCGCACCCTGATTAGACATGGCAGGCAGTGATGTCACCATGGACGGAGCTCACTCCAGAGCAGACTCTATCTCTAACAAGATAAACATTTGTTTACAGAAAAGCAATTGTTTTCACACCCATGAACACTTGTAGCAGTTGTTTACTGAGGATCAAATCCCCTGCACTTATGTCTTTGTAATGTCTTAGCTAGTTACAGAAGAGCTAAATATGTAAATCACTGCTATAGACCAACCCAAAGCATGACAAAGACAGAGTAAGTGTAAAGCTGCTTCTGATTCAGTGAAACAACATGGTGAGAAATCCCCTTTAGATATACTAACATAGTATTTCATTCCTGTAGAATTTAGGAATATATGACATCCAGACTCTGTGGTTTATCTATTTACATGCACTTCTTGATGTATTAAGCAGGTAACATTTCATGGAGAATTTTACTTCATTGCTAATCATGTTATCTGGATTTTCCAGTGTAAATATAGCTGAGAATAAGGCAATTAATGGATTGGCTTTATCCTCATCTTCCTTCACTATTACACCCAGATTATTTTTCAGAGGGACAACATTTTCAGTTTTAAATTCCTTTTTTATGTAGTTGAAAAAATATTTTTGGATTGCTTTTAATCTTTGCTGCCTTTATTTGTCTTTTACATCAATTTATTTATTTTTTTAGAATCTGCTAAACTCTTTGTTTTTGTTATTTATTGCTATCATTTTTCCGCACTGATTTATTATTGTTCTCAACTTTTTATATTTCTCCAAAAAATATATCTTTCATGAAAACTATGTAAAATGCTTTTACACATATCCGATGTAAGCTGGGTACATTTTTTTTCTTGAGGACATTATCACAGTTGATGGTTATCTTATTATGGTCATCTCTAAACCAATGAAAACTGACCTTCTTTAAAGCCTCCATCACACAAACTGACCCATATTTACTATTGTGATTGCACCTGGGTAATACGAAAAAGTCAGCTAACAGCTACATTGTGGCATACCATTGTGATTTTTGAAATGCACCAGAATGGTATCATAAAATGCAGTAACAAAAGAAGGCAAACACTTTTAACCCTATCCTACGAAGAAATTGCCAAGGTGGCAATCAGTACAGTTTACTATACCATCAAAAAACGCTTAAAAACTGAAAGAACTCTGACAGGCAGAAGTTTGACAGACCAAAGGCCACCACAAAATCAGGCAACAAGTTTTTGAGAGTCAATACTTTGCATGATCATTGCCTCACATCTCAAAGGTAAGTAAAAGGTTTGCTTGAGTGCAGCACATTTGTGAGAACTTCTGCAGCACTGTTGGGAAAAGATTTCTAAATTCATTTCTGAGAAGAATGTCTTGATTATAAAAAAAAACTGCTATATCAGCTAGCGGTGTCTACTTAAAAGAGCCAAAAATCTAGATTTAATTTGTTAAAAAAAAGTCAATCTATCATTTTTATTCATTCAAACATTTTATTGTTTATTTCTTCCATTTCAAAGTACATTTGTGACAATAAATCATGTGAATATCAATACAAACTGGGAAAATGTAGGTGTTTTAAGACTTATTGCAGGTAGAGTAGCCGTGTGAGGGCCTGTTGTCTTTGAGTCTTAAACTCTTGTGTATCCCATTCAGGGGTACGCAACAGTCTTTGATCACTGCAAATCTGACACATATCTGTCTGTCTGTCTGTCTATCTGAACACACATGTAGTTGAAAAAATAAATATTTTATACCCTGGCGATTTGCAAGTTTTGGAGAGGTCTGTAATTTTGATCAAAGGTATACTTCGACTGTGAGAGACAAAATCTAAAAAAAACCAATAAAATCACATTGTATGATTCTTAAATAATTAATTTGCATGAAATAAGTATTTGATGCAATAGAAAAACAGAACTTATTATTTGGTATACGTAGATTTAACCCATATGGTGAGTGCCACAAAAAAAATAAATAAATAAAAAATAAATAAATATATAAATATATAATATATATAATATATATATATATATAATATATATATATATATATATATATATATATGTGTGTGTGTGTGTGTGAGTGTGTGTGTGAAGTACATTTATGTATAGGTGTAGCAAAATTAATTTGACAGTGATATCTCAATGCACCCTATTATATGATCTTAGATCAGAACAAAAGTGCTTTCTTTAGCGGCATTCACCTTATAGGTTAACTAACATAAAGGTTTGGGCTACAGGCATAGCGATGCCAATTATTTGTACTTTTTAAACGAAAATTGTTCAAAAAACATTAAAAAGTGTTTTAATTGAAAAATTGTTTTTTTTTGTTCTTTTATTTGTACTATATTCAGACTTTTTACCTTTTTTAGATTATGAGGTAATTAGATTTTTTTATAATATGTTGTAATGCCTATATTATAAAGTGTTATGGCGGTGATAGACAGCCTATTGGACCCTGTTTCTGTTAATGGTAGTACCTAAAGCTAATTTTATGGCCTCTGGCTGCACACAGCAACATTCAGCAGTGATTTTGTTATAGATGGTTGATGGAGGACAGTGTGTGCCACCTTTTTTTGGCAACCACCAATATGCTGTAACTATGACATCTAGGGGATTAAGCAGCTGGCATCAGAGCTATCTTCTGTGACAGTTATTACAGCAGGATTCCACAGTATATAACAGCTGGTTCCCACTGTGCTTGGTGCAGGTACAGCTCCTGTGCCTTTACCAACCTCAAAATATACATTTATGGTGTGTTAAGTGCCAGAGACCATGCCATATCAAGCCCATTTAATGGAGAAAACACTTGCATGGGCTATTTATAGAAGTAGCATAAATAAGGAAAATTAAAATATGGTCTTTTTCTCAGGCACCTTTATAATTTCCAAAAGAAATCCCTCAAATTCAGCTGCAAAAACACTATTTTTTGTTTAGGTACTTATTTGCATAAATAAGTCCAATAAGTTCATGGAAAAAGAAAGAGGAAGTGTGTGCTTCATTGATTACATGCACTTCCTTTTTCCTGTTTGGACAATTTATCTGCTCTTGCTGGAAAAACTCAGATCAGGCCAAGCTGGCCCTATCTGAAAGCAAAGCGCAACACCAGTAAGTTAGACAGTAAACGCTCAAAGACACCAAAGGTAAGAATTTCAAACAAAATTTGTCATAGCAAATAACTCTGTAAGGAAGGGCCTCATTTATAAAAACTGTCTAGATCTAAGATTTTCTCTGTTTCCCATAGCAACCAGTCAGAGCTGGACAAATGAAACAGGGGCTCTGATTGGTTGCTATTGGCAACAAAGAAAGTCTTAGACCTAGACAGTTTTCATACATGAGGTCCTAAATATTTTACATATTATGACAGTGTCCCCATTTCTTCCTTATCTCTTGTAAGGGAAGATCTCTCCTTAGGGAGAGCACCTATATAGGTGTGTGGAGATTCAAAATTGCCTTTTTGCACTCCACGAAGCATCTGCATATCACAAGGCATTAAGGGGAAAGGAGCTGAGAAGCTATAGCGCCCTCTTTTGGATGTAACAAATCCTCAATTTGCTTTTGGCCCGCTGGATCTTTGTAAAGCAAGATGGGATATCTAGCCTAGCCAGCATCACTCATCTGTAGACAGCCGTTTCGGGGTGTTTGCCCCTCGTCAGCACGGAGCAGAGTGATGCTAGCTTGGCTGAGGGGGAGGCAATGAGTAGCTCAGAAAGGGAAGATCTCTCCTTAGGGAGTGCACCTATATAGGTGTGTGGAGATTCGAAATTGCCTTTTTGCATTCCACGAAGCATCTGCATATCACAAGGCATTAAGGGAAAAGGAGATGAGAAGAACTAGCGCCCACATTTGGATGTAACAAATCCTCAATTTGCTTTTGGCCCGCTGGATCTTTGTAAAGCAAGAAGGGATATCTAGCCAAGCCAGCATCACTCATCTGTAGACAGCTGTTTCGGGGTGTTTGCCCCTCGTCAGTATGGAGCAGAGTGATGCTAGCTTGGCTGAGTGAGAGGCAATGAGTAGCTCAGAAAGGGAAGATCTCTCCTTAGGGAGGGCACCTATATAGGTGTGTGGAGATTCGAAATTGCCTTTTTGCATTCCACGAAGCATCTGCATATCACAAGGCATTATGGGAAAGCAGATGAGAAGCTCTAGCGCCCTCTTTTGGATGTAACAAATCCTCAATTTGCTTTTGACCCACTGGATCTTTGGAAAGCAAGAAGGGATATCTAGCCAAGCCAGCATCACTCATCTATAGACAGCCGTTTCAGGGTGTTATCTTTTGTAAGTCATAACTACAGGAGTGTTCAAAACAATGCAGTAATTAACATATTGATTGATAAAACAGTATTTTATTTTTCATTTTTGTTAATATTTTTCTCGAAAGATTTTAATCGTTTTTTTCAGTCCTGTAAATTTTTATTGTTGGAGAGATAAGAAATGTGACTGATTTCTGACAGAATAATAATAAACTTTGTTCAGCTAAGTTCACATGTAATAACACATTCCAAAGTAATGACCATATTATAAATATAATTCCTAACAAATGGAATTCTTACAATGTAATGAATACCCCATAAGTGTTACTTTTGTAAAATACATCAAATAATATAGCATTACATGTTTGCATTCATGCTGTAATCTTTTTGATCTCTTTTGAAAAATGACAACATTCTGCATTTCTCCAATATGACTCATCTGCATGGGAATGTAAAGAAGGTCATAAAAGAAACCTCAAAAGATGGTCTAAATAGTTTCAATACCATTTTACTGGTAGGTAGACCTCATAAATGGGGTGGATCTCTAGAAAAAGGTCAGAAACATTATATTATATGTATTTCATCTGTCACTTACAGTGATTGAAACAGATTGAGCACTGATAAAGTAATCCTTCATTTATTTCCACATCTTCATTCAGATTTTCTTCAAAATAAAGGTGTAAAGTAGATTTAAGACCATAGGGGTTTGAAAGAAATGAAGTAGGGTGGGTGATATTTCCTCCAGGCAATAAAAACAATGAACCACTTCTCCCCCTCTCTAATCATTACACAGTACATTTCAGTAGGTAACGGAAATGATTCCTTTAAAAATAAAAAATAAAAAAACATTTCCTATGTTTTAACTTTTTCATAAAGGGTATGAATCTATATAAAATGATCTAGTGGTCAAAGGGAGCTTGTCAGCTACTTTATGCTGCCTAAACGGCAGGTATCATGAAATAGCTGCAGGTTACCCCATCCTAATCCTGCGTGTTTTACCCCGAAACGTTGCAGCGTTTCCGGGTAAAACACCCAGTGAAGTTTCCCCAGGTGTGGGGAGATGAGTCTGATGTGCGGGAGATGAGTCCGATGTGAGACTTCTCCCCACCCCTTCAGCTTGACTGACAGCTCTCTCCCTATATACAAACATGGGAAAGAGCTGTCAGTTAAATTGAGGGGGCAGGGAGAAGCCTCACATCGGACTCATCTTTCCTAGGCACAGCGGCTTCTCCCTGCACCTGGGAGCCACAAATGAGTAAGTCTGTCCGCAGCTTCAGCATGTCAACAAGAGAGAACAAAGAATATGAGATGAGGTCTTACATCTCAGCTAGTTCTAGAAGCTCAAACAGGTCAGTGAGCAGCTCCGTAGTAACCATTGCCGGAGCTAGAGCTGAAGCGGCCAAGGTGTGGGCAAAATTTTCTGAACAAGAGATTTAGTTGAAAATAAAAAAGGTACAGCTGGAATCAGAATCGAGAAAGGCACATCTGGAAAAAGAAAAGGCACATCTGGAAGCAGCAATGGAGAAAATAGCAGTGGTAATAGAAGCTCCAGCCACTATTGCTGGCTCTAGAGGAAGCAGTCAATCCCACAAGTGAAAGACTCAGCAACATTCTTGAACCTGAACACATAGATCGTGACAACTCGCTATGTACTTCAGACTATATATTGCAGCATGCTGACTCAGACAACAGCCTCAATGCAGGTCCAGAAGCAGAGTAAACTCCTGCTTATGAGTTCTAGCAAAATCCTGTCACACTGTATTTAACCTCAGGTAAACAGATACCCTAGATCAAAAGAGACAGCAGTTTCAAAGACTTTCAATCCACAATGCAACCTTCACCAAAACCAGTGAACATCCACAGTACCATTATGTCCTTTAAGAAGGAACAAGTGGATGTTGTCTATCACAACAACAACAAGTTGGTAAATTGCTACAGTCCAAAAGACTTTCTACTTTCCAACCTCTGTCTAGACACATCTCATATTAATCAAGGGATGTCTGATCTCTTCAAATTTTTTGCAAGTCGTAAGCTAGTAACAAAAAGGCTCTCAAAATTTGATGACAGACTTGAAGACTACATAGCATTGTGATCTTTATTCAGGAATATCATCAAAGATCTAGATCTGTCTGCAAGTAAAGAAGTTGATATTCTAGCCAAATGGCTAGGGAATGATTCAGTAGAACATGCTAAGTGAATTAGAGACATTAGCATTAATTCCCAAGCAGTGGCTTGAATATGATAAGCGAAAGACTTGACGAGTATTATGGCTCACCAGAAGGGATAGAAAGTGCACTCTTTAAAAGAATTGAAGACTTTCCTAAGATTTCCAACAAAGAGCTTCAGAAGCTAAAATAATTTGGTGACCTGCTGATGGAACTTCAAGTTGCCAACGCTGATGAAGATTTGCAAAGCCTTTCCTTTATAGACACAGCAGGGGTTGTCATAGTACAGAAACTATCTTACGGTTTTCAATAGAAGTGGATTACTGAAGACTCCAGATACAAACAAAGGTACAATGTCCCATTTCCTCCACTCTCATTCTTTTTTGACTTTGTACACCAGCAAGCAAAGACAAGAAATGATCCTAGTTACTTCTCAACAGTTAACACTGCTTATCCAAAATCAAGTAATCCTGCTTTGCATCATAAGTTGAAAAGCACACCTATTGTGGTACACAAAACTGGTTTATCTCCTAATAACTACTCACTCAAAGCTAGCAGTACTGCAGAGACTGAAAAGGCCTCAGCAAGAAACTTATACAGAGAATGCCATCTTCATAAAAAACCACACTCGCTGCTGAAATGTAGAGATTTAGGCTATGTTCACACGGCTTACCTGCGGGACGTAATTACGACCCGCAATTACGCCGTGTGGCCGGGGGCGGGAGCGGGGGGCGGCACCTCGCCGGCCCATTGACTTGCATTACCAGCGGAACGTATACGCCGCTGGTAATTCACATGTCACTTATCTCCCCGCCCGGCGTATTCGGCGAGCAGGGAGAGGAGACGTAATCCATAGTTCTCTATGAGAACTGTTGATTACCGTAATGACTGGGACTTTTTCAGTCCGTAATTTGCGCACTCCGGCGCGTAATTACGGACCGAAATACGGCCCATTTTAAGTCATGTAAACATGGCCTTAGAGAAAGACTTCTTAGGACCGCAAAGTCTTTCTCATGGAAAACCATATTTGCTACTGGTGTTGCACATCAACTTCCCATCTTGCAAAGGATTGTACAGCACACATCAAGTGCTGAGAATGTGACATAACACAGCTATACACCCAGGACCAGCTCTGTAAATTCTAACAACCTCAGACCAAACCACAGCGCAAGGCAGGGAGGAGAAAGACACAGCATCTTGTGAAGTGACACCTCAGTGCACCCAAGTCTGTGGAAAAGGTCTTAGCGGTAAATCCTGTTCCAAAATCTATCTTGTCACAGTTTACCCTCGGGCACAGATAGAAGTCAGTAAGGCTCTTGATGATCAAAGTAACAGATCCCACGCGAACTCAGTTGTCTTTGATATCGTCACGATTGCAGGACACAGATCTACATAGTCCCGTAAGACTGGCTCAGGTGTAAAGAGTGAATAAACAGGAAGATGAGCCTCTGGCTATCAAATTGACCCCATGAATGGAGAAATGTCCATACCTTTGCCTACCTTGATTGAATACAGTCAAATTCCCAACAATAGCATCTCTCCTTAAAGGCACTACCTGGCTCACAGGACCAACATTTCTGTACAAACCAGTACCCGGCAACTTGGAGAAAAGCCCATATGAAGTATTAGAGCCAGAATCTGATCCAGTGGAATCTTCTTTATTGACTCCTTTTTCTCTTCTCATCCAAAAAGTTAGTCAAGCAACAGCTCCTCTTGGTGAGTTTACTGACAAGAACAGCTGGAGAAGAGTACAAACCCTGGCAGATGCCTTCTGGGATATATGGAGAATACAACATCTCTCTACTTTACAGACACAAAACAAATGTCAGGCCAGTAAACCTAATGTGAAAATTGCAGATGCTGTTCTTGTAAAGGACTCTCAATCAAAGAGATATTAATGGCCTCCAAGACTGATAACAAAAGTGTTTCCAAGTGAAGATGCCAAAGTCAGGAAAGTGGAAGTCAGAGTTTGTAGGAAAAACTAACCTAAGCATTTTCTCAGACCTTTAACTAAACTATTATTCACTTCTGAAATGCCTTAATTTGGTACCCTGGAGTACCAGACAGAGAGCGTCATGCCTTCTGGCTGTATTTCTGTATTTCAGTTGTAATATCTCCATCTAGTGGCTGTTTGTGTTTATTGTTATCCAACATACACGTCTAAGTAGTTCCCATTAAAGCTTCCATAACCATACCACATGATCTTCTGACATCATAGAGTCATCTTCATCAGCAGCTAAGACACTTGTAGATGGAACCATGTAGAACCATCCTCTCACATCCAAGCCTACAGTAGCATCACTGGTATGTTAAAATAACTATATTGGGCTGCAGATTATGCAGTAAAGTATAATATTGTGTTATATATCCATAGCTGTTGTTATTACAGTTTATACTGCAAACAGGACAGCACCTTCCACGTATATATATCAGCACTCTCTTAATCTCTGTAGTGTATTATATTTCATGCACATGTTCATGTCTGCATTGTCTCATGTATGTTTTTGTGTCTTCATGCTTCATAACACAGTAAGTGTGTGTCTTCCCATTTCTCTAGTTTTACACTATCCCTTGGCATAAAGTTCGGACATTGCTCCATTGTCAGTGCTTGCTGGGAAAGAGTTTAGCTGCCTGTCAACTTTTGCTCCACACACATTGGGAGGACAGAACAAATGCCATTGCACAATTTGGAATTAACATACATACATGTATATATAGAAGATTCCCTTAGTTAACTACTGTTACCTATATTCTTCTTAATGATGCCAGCTATAGTGCTGTACTGTACAGTCCACAATACCCCCTTTCAATATCTAACAAAGTGTCTCTTCACTGTACTAGACACTATGATCCTCTATATAGTTAAGTAACAGTTTATCTGTATGGTGACAGCAAAATTACCCACCACCATTTTAGGCAAAGGACCATCTTGTAATGCCAGCAACTAGAGATGGGCGAATTGATTCTAATGAAGTGGAATTCGTTTAGAATTTCAGGAAAACTTCGATTCTGAACGAAGTCGAAGTTTGGGGTGATTCGCGGGAACGAAGCGTGTTTTTGATTGATAAAATGGCTTCGAGCACATGCCGTTACATGGGGCAAAGAAGTCTGGGAGGAAGAAAGGCGTAGCCTAAATGACATGTGCAGAGATGAAGCCAATCAGAGACCGGCGGGATTCTGTGACGTCACCGCACTATATAAGTCCGGGCGCCATGCTTGCTCCTCACACTCCTCTCACTGTACTGTGTAGGAAAGCTGCTCCTGCTGCCGCCGCTGCTGCTTATGATATCTCATATTAAAGAACTCACTTTTATACAGCGATTTTTGGGGAGTGTCACAGCTTGTCTCAGAGACTGCTTCTCTTACGTTCTAATTCTGATTTTGTGGGGTATTGGAACTGAAGTCCAGTGTGCGTCCAATGCAGCTGCATATACATTTTAATGCTATCTGCTCAGTTCTTGAGCACATTGAATATCCAAGGGTTATCAAAGTATTTTTCTGCAGTTGTACTTAGTAAAAGAAACGTTCTTTTTTCACCGCCAAAAAAGACATTTTGCCTGTAGCATAATTCATAACCGAAGGTTAATTACAAGTTTTTCTGTTGTTGTGTTCCGTAAAATACATGCCGTTTTAACACGCTACAAAGCTGATAATTGTTGACAGCACATTTCTTTTTTGCAATTTACATCAAAGGGTTAACTAAGTATTTTTCTGCAGTTGTATTAATTAAAATAAACGTTGTTTTTCACCGCCAAAGAAGAAATTTTGGCTGTAGCATAATTCATAACCGAAGGTTAATTACAAGTTTTTCGGTTGTTGTGTTCCGTAAAATACACGCCGTTTTAACACGCTACAAAGCTGGTAATTGTTGGCAGCATATGTATTTTGCGCCATTTAATTCCAAGGGTTAACTAAGTATTTTTCTGCAGTTGTACTTAGTAAAAGAAACGTTCTTTTTCACCGCCAAAAAAGAAATTTTGCCTGTAGCATAATTCATATCCGAAGGTTATTTACGCCTGTTTGTGATTTTATAATCAGTAAAATACACAGTGTTTTTAAACGACACATACAAGTAAATTTTTCCTGCCCCTTTGTGGAGCACAATTTATATCCGAGGGTTACCCAAGCTTGTTAGTGGGTTCATTTGGAGTCAAATACAAGGTGTATATTTATCATATACAGATATCTTCATCAAAGGGTGTCTGTACATTTTAGAACAAACAGTATGTCAGACAGAGAGGTGGCAGGCTCTTCACCTGCGAGTGGCAGTGGCACAAACATTCCTGGAGCAGGCCAAGGTCGCAGCACAGCAAGGGGACGACGCAGCAGGGGTCACTCGGTGAGGCCACAACTGCCGCTGTCATCTAGCGGCTGTGTGTTGTTCAGCAACCCAATGGTTCTTGATTGGTGACTAGGTCATCCAATTCCTCCCAGATGACATCTGACAACCCCAGCCAAGAGTCGGTGGGAACGTCAGACACAACCCTTAGTTGGCATGGCCCAGGAGCAGATAAGCGGCCCTCACCTGTCCTCAACCCGCCTCTGTCCAATCCGGTTCCCTCAGCCAGAGATCTACTTTGTGGTCAGGGCTCAGCGCCACTATATAGCGAGGATGAACAATTTGAGGAGGGCAGTCAGCAGCTACTTGGCAGCAAAGAAAAGGGGCCAATATCCCCTGCTAGTTGCAGTAGGCGGCAAAGTATAGATGTGGAGAGTGGTATGGGAGGTCATGTTGTGAGGGGTCAGCCTTTGCATACCAAGACAGGTGATGAGGACAGCAGTGACGATGAAACACAAATCGATGATGATGTAGCTGACCGAACTTTCGAGCCGGGTGAAGCAAGGGCTTCATCATTGTCAGGAGAAGAGGGCGACAGCTTGCGCGTCAGGCTGCGGCGCAGCCAGCAAGTGGGTTGTGTGGCCGTGAGTCAGCAGGGTAGCAGCAGTGTGAGGTCCGGAGCCAAGTGGCCACGGGGTAGGAAACCCGCTTCACAGGTCCAAGAAAGTAGCGGCACAGGGGCTCAGCGAGGCAGCGGCGGTAGTAGTCACTCAGTGCGGAGCGTTGACGGTAAAATCAGCTACTCGACGGTATGGCAGGTCTTTGGTAAGACACCGGAGGAGCCGAATATGGCTATATGTAGAATCTGTGGGCAGAAAGTGAAGCGTGGCCAGGGAGCTAACGTTGGCACCACGGCCCTGCATCAACACATGCAGCGTCACCATCCGGTGGCCTGAAAGAAACGTGGCTGAGATGTGGTGGTCCATCCAGCCACCGCAGCAACAGCAGCAGCAGCGCACAGTGGCACGCATGCCATTGCAGCCAGTCAAGGCTCCACCAACTCTGCAGAAGGGAGTTGTTTCTCTATACCATCATCTCTCGGTCCAGATGCACTCTGCCACCCCAGTTAGAATGTCCGCTGGACTACTGGGTAGCCAAACTGGATGTGTGGCTGCAACTTGCCGAGTTTGCAGTGGAGAAGCTGTCCTGCCCGGCCAGTAGTGTGGCATCAGAGCAGGTGTTCAGTGCGGCGGGGGCCATCGTTACCCCAAGGAGAACCGCTTGTCCACGGGAAATGTGGAACGACTGACCTTTGTCAAGATGAATCAGGCGTGGATCGGCCAGGATTTCCACACACCAGTGCCTTAGGTGTCAGATTACATTAGCCATGATGCCTCACCCAAACTTTGAGAAATGAGTCTGGGTTCAAACTACCTGCCTCAGCCACTATTCTGATGCCGCCACCCGCCTGATGCCACACATCTGCTGACATTTTCTCCATCTGCCTACCACCATCTTTACTAGGGACTGGTATTGCCACCCACCACCACACTGTGTCATTGTGCCTCATGCTGCTGCTGCTGTTGCTGGTGCCATGACCTCCACACTGTATCATTGTGCCACTCTGTGGCCTACTCCTGTTTTTGACACCTACAGAATGTCATTGTGCCACTCTCTGACCTCATGCTGCTGTGGCTGCTGCCATCACCTCCACACTCTGTCACTGATGTTGCCACCTGAGCCCTCAGCTTGTTTTTTTTCCAGATGTCGCTCGCATGACGTTATCAGGCTACATTCCCCCTTCAGTTTTTTGGTCAGTTTTGCTCTCTTAAGTGCCCAGGGAATTTTATAGTGAAGCGATTCTAAGAGCGGCGGCAGTCATATGCGTGTCATACTAAAACACAACATTGTATGAAGACCAAAACCCAAGCTCCCTCTGATATATTTAAAACATGGCTCAATGTTTTTACAGCACCCCGCAGGCTCTGTGCAGCCTGGAAAAAAGCTGTTTTTTTAACGCGATTCATCCCGAAGCAAGTCGGACCGAAACGAATTTTGTCGGAAAATTCGGCGAAGTCACCGAATCGAATTTTGGAGAAATTCGCCCATCTCTACCAGCAACATCAATCTTTATTACAGTGTTAGCAACTGTACTACAGTGTATATCATAATATTCTTTTTATTGGGCTAGTGAGACTTATAAAATCTGTTTAAACCCTACTCAGGGGCAGGGTGTAAAGACTGCCACAGCACGATGCATTACAATACAGTAATGTATCGCATTATTTAGTCCTACAGAAAAACAAAAAAAGTGTAGAAAATTAAAAATAATTGAAAATATAAAAAAACAAAAAAGCTTTTTTACTAATGCTTTATTGTACAAAACAAAAAGTACACATAATTGATTTTACCATGTCTGTAATGACTTAAACTGTAAAACTATAGTGTTATTTAACCTGCAAACTTTTAGATAATGTACAATTGCAGTTTCCTTTCATTCTAGCTCACAAAAATGAATGAGAGGTGATGAAAAGGTCTACTAAAAAACTCAAAAATATTAACTGCCAAAAAACCAATCCAGGCAATCTGTGTTCAAAATCTCCAAAAATTATGGTTCTTTTCTTCTAAACCCCACGTTAACCGAAGAGCAGATTAGGTCTTCATCTATGAAATTGTTGTATCTAAGAAAGCCCACTTAACGGTTTAAGCTAAGTTGCAATTTTCACTCTGAACAATTAGATGATCATTAATTTCTGGAAAATATCAAAGGAGTCAAATGCTTTGAGAGATATTTTGATATTGATAACAGTGTCACTTCTAAGGGATTTCAATTTCTATTGACCCAGTATCGATGGCATTAAAATGGGCATCATCAGAGGCTTCCCAATACCTAATGTTATGGCATGAGCCTGTCAGTTACAGTTAGGGCCATATATATTTGGACACTTATTTTTACCTGTTTAATGAAACATATTAATGTTATCGTTATATAATGGACATGGACTTAAAGTCCAGGCTTTCAGCTTTCATTTGAGGACATCACATTAAAATTGGATGAAGGGTTTAGGAATTTCAGCTCCTCAACATGTACCACCCTGTTTTTAAAGGGACCAAAAGTAATTGGGCAATTGACTCAGAGACTGTTTCATTGGCAGGTGTGGGCAATTCCTTCGTTATGTCAATCTCAATTAAGCAGATAAAAGGCCTGGAGTTGATTTGAGGTATGGTAATTGCATTTGGAAGATTTTATGGTGAAGAAAACATGTAGTCCAAAGAGCTGTCCATGCAGATGAAAGAAGCCATCCTTAAGCTACGAAAACAGAAAAAAACCATCTGAGAAATTATTGCAATATTAAGAGTGGCAAAATCTACAGCTTGGAACATCCTGAGAAAGAAAGAAAGCACTGATGAAATCATCAATGCAAAAGACCTGGACTCCCACAGAAGACAACAGTAGTGGATTATCACAGAATAATTTTCATGGTGAAGAGAAACCCCTTTATAACAGCCAACCAAGTGAACAACACTCTCCAGGATGCAGGCATATCAATATCCAAATCTACCATAAAGAGAAGACAACATGAAAGTAAATACAGCGAGTTCACTGCACGGTGCAAGCCACTCATAAGCCTCAAGAATAAAAAGGCTAGATTGGACTTTGCTAAAAAAAAATCTACAAAAGTCAACACAGTTCTGGAAGAACATTCTTTGGACAGATGAAATCAAGATCAACCTCTACCAGAATGATGGAAATAAAAAAGTATGGTGAAGGTGTGGTGCAGCTCATGATCCAAAGCATAGCATATCAGCTATAAAACATGGCGGAGGCGTGGATGGCT
>JAODAL010055209.1:0-24126 GCA_025379985.1 Phyllomedusa bahiana
GCCCACTGGTAATGAAAGTAAATGGGCGGGGAGGTCCCGGGCCCCCCCCCTCACCGCCCTCCCCTGGCCCAACGGGAAATGCGGGGCGTAATTACCCCTGCAAATCACCGTGTGAACCTACCCTTAAGAGTACGGTAAATGAAATGCTCTGCAATAGTTTTTTTAAAAAAAAAAAAAAAAAGCTAAAATTGAATGTAATCAATCCTTTGTGAAACTCAAACCCCACATTTCTGTGAAGCAAATCATGGGGGTCAGAATTAAAAGGGTGTTATTAGAACAATAAAATGTTTGACAATGAAAGGGGAAAAAGAAATTACTCCAACCAAAAATTTTCTGGTTTTTGGAATTACGACACTCGCCCCAAGGGGCTTAAATGAAATTTTAAATTTTTAAAAGGGTTTTTCTAAAATATTTGTTTCTAAGTATACATTACGGGTTTTTTTTAAAATTTAAAGTGTTTTAATATGTGTTTTACTAAAAGGACCTGGGGAAATAAGATAGGTGTCAACCCAATGCGCAGTTATAAAAAAGTTCTCTTCAGAAGGTGTGCAGGAAGCCCCGCCGGCGTCTCCCAGCTATGAAAAGGGATGGTATCATGCGCTGATAAGGACTGATCTTTAAAGCTTTTGAGCCTTTTTATATGTTGTTGAATTAAAAAAAAAGGTCTAAGTAGGGATTTTGGTGAAAAAAATTTTTTTGTAAAGATTATTATGTACCCATCGCTTACTGCTATATCCTTGCTTTTTTCCACTGCACCTAATTCTAGGGGAAATTTTTGGTAAACATTCTTTCCTTTTAATAAAAGTGTATAGATCCTACTGAAGGAAAGGGTTTTTTCTGCGTTTTTTTGGAAGGTTTTCTTCAGTTTATTCCACCCAATTAGAGGGGTATAAAGGGTTCAAAAAGCATGAACTTTTTTTACCCAAAGGATAAATTCCCCGGTAAAATTTGACTCTTATTTTTTAGTGTCCGAATCATTTTAAATACTCATTTTGAAAAACCACCTCATATTTAGTAATTTTTAGAGAAATTTTTGTTTTAGGGTTCAAAAATGTCTTTTCAACTTGTTTTCGATGGATTTTCTTTCTAAAACACCATACAAATTACTTGCAGGGAGTTTTGGACACAATCTGTGTCCAAAACCCATCAAAAATGCACCCCACTTGTGGCGGGTTTTCACAAGATTTGAAGTTCCTTTATCCTATGGGGATTTTACTAATGGGAAAAATTCAAAAAAATTCGCTTTTTTTTCAGTGCTGAACAAAGTGGTAAAAGGGAAAAACCTGTCATATGAACCACCCCCCTTTTTACATGGGAATCAAAAAAAATAAACCGGGGCTTTTTTTGGGTCATTTTGATGCTGTTCTGGGCAAAATTTAAAGGTAAAAAACAGCCCGATAACAGGCCCAAATCATCTGTAAACATACTCTAAAACCACAATTCTTGCCACCCTCCCATAACCTTGTTAAAAACGCTGACAGAGTAGAGGTCCACCCCATGGTTATAACTTATAGTTGTAATAGATAAATGAAAAACAAAATTTATTGACTAAGTTTTAGGATATCAAAAAATTTTTTCTTAATGAATAAAACATCATGAAAAATGTAGAGGGATGCATGTTTTTGGGGGTATGTGAAAAATGAAATTTCCAATAAAACCAAAGCAAGTTAATAAGGGGGAAAATACTTGTCATACAAAAAACTATATACGCAAATCATATAAGGAGAACTGAATTATTTATGAAACTATATAAAAAAAATCACATAGGGAGACGGGTTCAACGGGGTTCTAGGGCCCACTGGTGGAGGTAATTCTAGGGGCCCACCAGTTCAGTTGTTTCTGGGCCCATCGGAGGAATTTATTTTAGGGGCTCACCCCAGCTACTGTATTTACAATCTGCCTCCTATATTTGCCTCCTGCTTTTTTTCTTCTCTTTTTTGATAAGATATCAGAAAAAAGCATCTCCAGGTCTGCTATGCTCAGGGGCACACCGGGGGTTTCCCCAATTCCCCTGTGGGCCAGTCCGAGCATGTAAGGAGAACTGACTTATATAAAAAAAAAACTATATGAGCAAGTCCTATAAGGAGAACTGAAATATTTATGAAACTATATAAGAAATCATATAAGGAGAGCTGACGTATAAAAAGAACTATATAAGCAAATCGCATAAGGAGAATTGAATTATTTATGAAGCTATATAAAGAAATCATATAGGGAGAAGTGACTTAAAAATATATGAGCAAGTCCTATAATGAGAGATGAATTATTTATGAAGCTATGTGAGCAAATCATATAGGGAGATCTGACTTATATAAAAATATATGAGCAAGTCCTATAATGACAGCTGAATTATTTATGAAGCTATGTGAGCAAATCATATAGGGAGAGCTGACATATAAAAAAAAAACTATATAAGCAAATCCTATAAGGAAAACTGAATTACATAGAAAACTATGAGCAACTTCTATAAGAACTGATTTATGAAGCTATATGAGCAAATCATATAAGCACAGCTGACATATAAAAGAGAGCAAATTCTATAAGAGCTGAATTATATAGAAACTTATACAAGCAAATCACATAAGGAGAACTGACATACTGAAAATTATACAAGCACACTGTATAAAGAGAGCTGACTTACACAGATAACTACATGAGCATATCCTATAAGAAGAACCGAGTTACATTGAAAACTATAAGCAAATTCTATAAGAACTGATTTATGAAGCTATATGAGCAAATCATATAAGGAGAGCTGAAGTATAAAAAAACTATATAAGCAAATCCCACAAGGAGAACTGAATTATTTATGAAGCTATATGAGCAAATTATATAGGGTGAGCTGACATATAAAAAAAAACGATATAAGCAAATCCTATAAGGAAAACTGAATTACATAGAAAACTATGAGCAAATGTTATAAGAACTGATTTATGAAGCCATATAAGCAAATCATATAAGCAGAGCTGACATATAAAAAAGAGCAAATCCTATAGGACTGATTTATGAAGCTATATGAGCAAATCCTAGAAGAACTGAATTATATTGAAAATTATACAAGCAAATTACATGAGAACTGACATACTGAAAACTATACAAGCACACTGTAGAAAGAGAGCTGACTTACAAAGATAACTACATGAGCGAATCCTATAAGGAGCACCATAGAAAACTATACAGCCACATCATATAAAGAGAACTGATATATCATATAAAAACTACGGTATATAAGAAAATCCTGTAAGAACTGACTATACTATACTTCTATGCGAGCGCTCCTGTATTCTGAATGTTTGTAGGGTAAACTACAGGCCAGACGAGACCAGGTGAGGTTTGTCTTACCTTGGAGCCATGTCATAGACATGCAGGTTTCTCCGCGTACTTGCATGGTGCAGATCTCCCTCACACTGGTGGAAGAGCAAATTAAGTAGACAGTAGTTTGCACCCGTACTGAAGTAGTTTTTGTTTTAGCACTCCCAGCTGCACACCTACAACAATCCTGCCCACTGGAAACCACAAGCCAGTATTGAAAATGTACTTCTTCATTTTAGAAACTAATAGCAAAAATGATCTGGCTTTTCTTCAGACTCGCTCAGTGATCCTTTCCTGATAGCTTGCCACATTGTTATTCATGTGGGTTTCCACTATTATCCACATTTGCACAGGCAACGGTATTATTGACCTCACAAGTTCATGTCTCCGGCTGTCGAAAGTCAGGCTTTTTCTAAATTGCCCCAGCTAGTGGTTAGCTCTATGGAGATTGGCAGCCTATTAAGAGTATGGGTCTTGTCGCCCTAATACAGACACTAAAATGCAGTCATATTACTGCCATGTTGAACTTATTAATCTTAGGGACTCAGATCATAGTTTGGATCTTGCTCCCCATTCCTACTGTCCTACCACCTATACCATACCTCCCAAGTGTCCCTATTTTGGAGGGACAGTCCCTATTTTTATCCCAGGTCTCTCTGTCCCTCTATAAATGTCCCTTTTTTTAATTTAGGAAACAGATTTGCGTCAATAAACTGACTATCTTGCTTTAAAAAGTATCTGATTGCTTCCTCGCTGTATATTACATAACAGCTTACTTAATATTTCATCATTGGATACAATGTAATCCTAAAAATGTCTCCCTTTTTCGCTATCTAAAAAGCTGGTATGTTTGTGTTTGGCCGTGGTTTGAGGCATGGCCTGATGTGTCCCTCTTTGCAATGTCTGAAAGTTGGGAGGTATGCCTATACGCTGCACCCTAGCACCTCATTGCCTCATTTAGATGGCTGTAACGCACCTTGACTTTAGTATCTGTATTATGACTGAAAGTCAAGAACTATCCAGAACTGACACAATCATAGCCACTTAGACTACAAAGTTGAGATACATTATTCTGACCTACTTTTAATGTCATCAGCACATGGCTCATGAAGGAAGTCACGTGTGGTGAGCTGGCTTGGTGGGTATATAAGGTGTGGGATAGACTGTCTGCATAAATGCCTTTTTTCTCTCAAGGATAAAAGGAGCAATTTACAGTTAGAAAAAGGGATGATTACTGGCTTTCAGATCAAGGGTGGCAGTATTTGTGAAAATGTGCAGTTTGTGAACTCTTCGGGGGTTGCTGTGGTGAAAGTGTATTGTTTGTGGACAAATGCCCCATTGTGAGTAAGCAATGTGGAAACTGCAGAGCACCAAGTGCCATTGATGTATGAGGTAAACATCCACTATGAAGGTGCGCGAGGGTGGACCAACACAATATAGTGGAGCAGCTCACTACCAAAATGAACAGGGGGCTAAAACTACAATTCAGCAAAACCCTACTGTGTATGTGGCCCCAGGCAGACAGATGGTACTGTACTTCTACTAATGAAGTTTGCTTTGATTTTCATGGCAGTATCTGAATTGGACTTCCTCTGATTGGCAAACAGTTGCCTTCTCTGGTGATTCCCATTTTCTGCTTCGTAAAATGGATAGATGTTGGCGTGTCAGGCAAAAACATAAATAAATCAGAGAACAAACATCCTGCATCCGTTGCTGGAAGAACACAAGCTGGTCGTGGCAGAGTTATGGTCCAGGAAATGTTCTTGTGGCATTTTCTGGGTCCACTTATGCATGTGGAAGGCACTCTCAACCGATTTGGGTCAGATCACATACACCCATAAATGCAGATTGCTTTCCCTTGGTCGGATGGCATCCAGCAAGATCATGCAACATGTCACATTGCTAAAAATGTCCAACACTGGTCCAAAGAACATGATCAAAACTTGTAAGTACTACCCTGGCCTCCTTATTCATCAGACTTGAACACAACTGACCATCTGTGGGACAACCTGGATCATCATGTTCGCTCTATGGATCCTTCCACACACACCCTCCAGCAGCCGTGGGAGGCAGTCAGCTTCAGATACCTGTGACAACCTACCAGGACCCTATTAAGTCACCTCAAGCCCACCTACCTGCTTTCTGTGCTGCACAAGGTGGCAACTCTGGTTATTAGCTGGTGGTCATAATAATGTGATTCTCCTAAACTAATAAATATGCAAACACACTGATAGCCTGCTTTCAACATCACTGTGTTCTAAATATCTTATCCCTCATGATATCTGATTCTATGCAGCCTAGGCGATGTCCCATGTTTTGGCTATAAATATTATATGCAGAACAAGAGCAATAAGCTCCTTTTTAAACAGCAGAATATGAAAGTTAATAGAATCTGTGTTTCCTGTTACATAATCACATGTCACCACATCTGACTTCCCAGTTAGGCCTCCTAACAACCCAACCTCATGCCAAACAAGTCTCCAGAATTCATTCAAATGGTCTTTTACTTCTAGCGCTGTTGTGTGGGCACAGTCCATGTGGGCACCAAATCACTGCAGTCCCATCCAAGTATGACTGTTCAGATACTGTATGTGCAGTATAAGGGCGCGGCCCCACGGCACAGGACAAATACCGGCCGGTTTGCCGGCCGGTATTTGTCCTGTTTGGCGCCCGTCCCCACGGCCGCGGGGGGGACGGCTTTTCTCCGTGATGAGCGGAGAACAGCCCTCCCCCCTCCCATTGAGCAGCACTGATTCCGTCCAAAAACCGGACGGAAGATGGTGCTTGCTCAATGTATTTTGAGCGGACCGCGGGTGTCAGAACCGCCGAGCGGAAAACCTGTGCAGTGGGGACATGCCCTAACCAAAAAAGGCCCAAGCAACATTTAGCCAAGTAGATAGAGTATACAGTATTATATCAAAAAAGGTACTAATCGCTCCAAAGGGTTTACATACCAGACCAGATAATGAAGACAAAGAGGACTTGTTCCCATAAAATACAATTCAATCTTTATTAGATAACAAATTTAAATTTGTTATCTAATAAAGGTTGAATTGTATTTTATGGAACAAATCCTCTTTGTCTTCATTATCTGGTCTTGAATGTGCAGTATGTATATTAAAACACTAATAGTAATAGTACACTGTAAAAATACATATTCCATATTATCCAAAAATATTAACCCAAAAACATAAATTAAACATATACTTATGGTACCTTACTTTACCCAATATCCTTAAAAGCAATGGGGGTTTCAATTAAATTTTAAAAGGGGTGTTCTCACCATGCTGTTTCACGGAGCCACAGACAGCTTCAGGCTTCCCCCTTCCTGATTAGGCTGAGGACGGTTCTGCAGCAGTGACTGACATTTTAGTTGAGCATGTTAAATGGACATTGGTGATGGAAGGGTCTAAACAGCAGGGCAGAAGGTTACAGAACTGAAAAGGGTTAAAGTTTGTCAGTAAGAAATGTAAACAGGCTCCTGTGCTGATAAGACACAGCAGGAAGTGATGTCACCAAACCTACCACTGCTAGAGCAGAAAGGTGGTCCGTAACCTAGGCAAGCTTATGTATTCAAGCAAGCGGTAAGAACTGCTCTAGCTCTAAAATTAAGCAAAATCAAAACAGCAATGCATTTGGTATAAGACTTTATTTACTTTTAACAACATATTTAAAGCTGATGAATGAATTGGGGACACCCCATTAATCAATAGATTATGTGTACCCCCTAGATGGTGCCAAAGAAGCATATAGTTTTTCCACAGGACCTGCTTTACTTGTGTAAAACTTTTAAACTGCATGAAAAATCCACCACCCCCAAAAATTGTCAGAATTGTTGTGCTTGGCAAACAAAGAGAGGAATTTCTTATATAGCATCATGCCTTAATTGCAATGTGAGATAAAATACAATGAAGTTCCACATCTTTCTTTGCATCGTGTGAAGCCACCTTTCTGTTCATTGCGTCGGGCAGCAAGATTAAGATTGAGGAGGGGTAAGAACCTGCAGCAAAACTGTATAGTAAAATCTGAGGAAAATCAAAAATATACCTTTTTTAGCCCGGTTCACATGGCTTATTGCCGGAGAAATTGCAGGACGGATTTCGCCCCGCAATTACGCCGGCTGCCGTGGGGGGCGGGGCGGGGTGGCCGGCAGCTCGCCGGCCCCATAGACATTATTATTCATGGCGCGTACACCGCCGTAAATAATTGACATGTCACCCTTTTCTCCCCCCGCGGCGTATTCGCCGAGCAGGGAGAGGAGACAGAATCCATAGTTCTCTATGAGAACTGTGGAATTTCCGTAATGGCAAAAAGCAATACGGCTGCAATCCATCCCTGCAAAAAGCTGTGTGAACGGCCCCTTTAAGTTCTGGACAAACCCCCCACCAAGTGTACGTAGCAGCTGTAAAGCCAAGAGCATTCTAGGTCGGTGGGTGAACCTTAGGGTATGTTCACATTACGTCTTTTAGATGCATGTTTGGATCTGTGTTTCGGACCCTAAACGGACCCAACACGTATCTAACAATGTGCAGTGTGATTTACATTGCTTTCAATGTAAAACACGCATCGGCATTCAGGTGCGTTGGATACGTTTTACGCAGTGCTTTTGAATATGTTTTTTGGATCTAAAATGTATCCAAAAACACCGTGTGAACAACCCCTTATACTTTCCCTTACTAAGGATATTTTCCTAGAAAATGTTTGTATGTTGCTTTAACTCATTCCTGACACTTGACGCACATCTACATCATACAGAAGGAGATATGGAGTGGGGATCAGTGGGGTCACTCCATACACAGCGGTTGTCGGCTGTTAGTTTCAGATGGCATCTGCCTTCAGTAGCCAGGACTGAACTCCGATCCAAGCTTACGTTGATGCCATGGACAACATGCCTGCAGCATCCAAGCAGTTACACAGAATAGAGGCATTTCCCTTCCTCTCTAATTCCACCTCTCCCCCTTTGTAAAGCTATTGTGGGAGCCACCCTGTTCAATTGGAAATGTCATCTTAGGGCATGTCCCCCATTGCCAAGGGTTTCGGACGGTTTTTCAGCCGGTTTGCGTTTTTTCAGACCGCCTGAAAAACCGGCCGAAAAAGAGCACATTGGGGCTCTATGTAAAAACCCGTTCAGCAGTCCCCACTGCACGGGTTTTCCGTCCGGTGGGTTTTCCGCCGATGGTCCGCCCGCAAAACATTCTACAAGCACAATCTTCCGTCCGGGTTTTTGGACGGCATTTGTGCATGTGGATGTAATGGGGGAGGGCTTTTCTCCGCTCATTGCGGAGAAAAGCCGTCTCCCCCGCGGCCGTGGTAAACCAACCGGTATTTGTCCTCTGCCGTGTGAACACACCCTTAGGCCAGGTTCACACGGCTTAAAATTGGACGTATTTCAGTCCGTAGTTACGCGCGGAGTGCGCAAATTACAGCTGGAATATGTCCCAGTCATTACGGTAATCCATAGTTCTCTATGAGAACTGTGGATTACGTCTCCTCTCCCTGCTCGGAGAATCCGCCGCGGGGGAAGATAAGTGACATGTGAATTACTAGCGGCGTATACGCGCCGCTGGTAATGCAAGTCTATGGGCCGGCGAGGTACCGGCCCCCCGACCCCGCCCCCGGCCATACGGCATAATTGCGGGGTGTAATTACGCCCTGCATTTAAGCCGTGTGAACCTAGTCTTACCGTTCCTAAATTGTAATTGTATGCTATTATGACACAGTTTGTATTGCAGACTAGAAAACAAAGGATTGTGATCAAGTACCCTAGTGAGACTAAAATTACTGGAGAAAAAAAAAATAAAAATATTTCATACATATCAGAAAAAGATAAAAGTTCAAAGCACCCCTCTCTCCCTATCTTAAAAAATAGCAAAATGAAAACGAAATAAAATGTATAGAACTTCAGTTTCTCTGACGCAGTGCAGACTCGCAGAATAAACATGTGATTTGCACTGTGGTATGATAAACTCCATAAATAAAAATACCTAAAAAAATAGTGGTTGCATTTCTTTCCCATTCCACCCCACAAAGATTTTTCTCAGTACATTATACTGTACAATAAATGGTTTTAATGAACAAATCTGACGTGTCTGCAAAGAGTAAACCCTCATACGGCTGTAAAGATAGAAGAATATCAAAGTTATGGTTCTTGGAATGTGGGGGTAAAAGAACCAACATGAAGTAAACTAAAAAGGCTCTAATTAGATTTTTACATGAGGGGCTTCTCAGTGATTTACTCCTGCTGGTACAGTTATGCTGTTTGTATACTGTATATACAGCATAATGCCTTTGTGCTAAAGATCACCTGGAGAGTGAGGGATTCTCGATAGCATCGCTCAACTATAATGCTGTAGCAGGCCACAGCTGTTTGCTGCAGGTGGTGGTGCCCATGTTGGCATGGAGCCAGGAGGAGCGTTAGACCGTGTTCACAGGGCTTATTCCCGACGGATTTGTGCGCTCACCAAATCGCCGTGAAAAGGGGCGGGACGGGGGCGGGGCCCCGGAGCCCGGGGGGGCGCCCTCCCGGGCCCATAGACAATGCATTGTTTACGGCGCGGCGCGCCGTAAATAATGTGCATGTCACTTTCTCCCCCCGCGGCGGATTCCCGCCGACGGGGAGGTAGTCGGAATCCACTGTTCTCTATGAGAGCAAATGGATTACTGTAATGATCCTCGGGATTGGCGCCGTACTGCAGCGCAAATCCGGCGCGCAAGTACGGCGCCAATCCGCGGCAAAATAAGCCGTGTGAACGAGGCCTTAGGCTATGTTCACACGGCGTAATTGCGGGGCGTATATGATTCACCGCCCGAGCTAGTGCACTCATACATGCGGGCAAAAGTCCGCCGCGCCTCGCCAGGGTTTGAGGCGCAGTGCGGGACTGAGGCGCAGAGCGGGGCTGCGCCGAAGATTCGCCGTCCGAGGAGGTCAGCTCGTACTGCGGGCCGAAATCCAAATGATAAGACTAAGGAGAAAGTTGTCCGATGTGTTTTATAAAAGAATAATAATATTTGGGGGTAATGAAAAAAAAAAAAATTACATCAATAAAATTCATGTTTATTTCTTTTTTTTCGTTGGCACCCATACTATTGAATCCTTGGATAACGAAAATAAAGAAATTAACATGATTTTATTGATTAAATTTTTTTTTTTCGTTTTCCCCCATAATTATTATTCATTTTTATTTTACACATCGGGACAACTTCCCGTAGTCTTATAATTTGATTTCGGCCATGTACAGTTTTAATTCAGATTGCATTAGAAAACCCATAGGACGTCGCTCGCTCTCCCATTGGTCCAAATAACCGCGCCTCTTTTAACTTAGCTAATCACAGAGCTCGTCGGAAATTTTTTTCCCCATAGAACTCTATGAGAAAGTAGCTCGCGCTCTGATTGGCTAAGCTGGACGAGCCCCCGCCGCTTCAACCAATCAGCTCGTTTCTGCCTTATTACTGTATTTTGAACTGTCCTGTCTTTGATTTTTATTGGTCAAAACTTCTCCATAGGATATAATGGGTCTTTGTCGCTCCCTATTCTGATTGGTTAATACTCCTTCATAAGGTTAGAATGGGCCACTGTCGCTCCTATTCTGATTGGTCAATAGTTCTCCATAGGTTTTAATGGGCCACTGTCGCTCCTATTCTGATTGGCTGGTTTATGCCGACCAATCAGAAGAGCTTAAACAATTTGAATTACTGTATTTCCCGGCGATTCTCTCTTTTTGCAATTCCTTATGTAGCCCCCGGGTCTCGGCGACAAACGCTTTTGTTGGGGATTTAACTGATTTATTTTTAGAGAAGGTTTCAGTGCTTCTCTGATAATGATTTTACAACTTAATAAAAATGATTTTTTTTATTAATACTACATGCCGCACGGCGCAGAGCGCCGAGATTTCAGTGCGCCGATCTCTCCATAGACTACAATGGGAGAAGTAGCTCACGCTCTGATTGGCTGGGATGCCAACCCCCCCCGCTAGCTCAGCCAGTCAGCTCTTTTCTGTCTTTTTACTGTATTTTGAACTGTCCCGCCTTTGATTTTGATTGGTCTATATTTCTCCATAGGTTATAATGGGACACTGTCGCTCCTATTCTGATTGGTCAAAACTTCTACATAGGTTTTAATGGGTCTTTGTCGCTCCTATTCTGATTGGCTGGCTTCTGCCGACCAATGAGAAGCGCTTAAACAATTTTAATTACTGTATTTCCCGGCAATTCTCTCTATTGAAATTTCCCCTATGTAGCGCCGGTCTCGGCGACAATCGCGTTTTTTCGGTGTTTAAGTGCTTTATTTTTAAAGAAGGTTTAAGCGATTTATCTGATAATGTTTTACTCTTAATAAAAATTATTTTATTAGTCATACTCCATGCCGCACGGCGCTGAGCACCGAGATTGCATTGCACCCATCTCTCCATAGACTACAATGGGAGAAGTAGCTCACGCTCTGATTGGCTGGAATAGGCAAGCCACCGCTAGTTCAACCAATCAGCTCTTTTCTGCATTTTTACTGTATTTTGAACTGTCCCGCCGTTGATTCTGATTGGTCAATCAGTGATTTTTTTTTATTATGTTTATTTTTGAGGTTTAGCTCTTTTCTGACAATGTTTTCCGCCTTTATAAAGGCGATTTTTTCGGAATCATACTCCTGCTGCACGGAGCGCCGAGATTTCTGTTTCCTCGCATGTTCCGATCCTGCTTCACTTCGCCTCTGCCGGAGCATTTAGACCAAAATAAACTAGGTCTGACTGTCGGAGCTGCCGAGCGCTGCATTGCGCCGCGCTTTGCCGACTCGCGATCGTACATGCCTCGGGGTTTTCGAGCGCGCCGCGTCCCGCCCCGGAACGCCTACACCGCGCCCATTGCCCGCCCCTTCATGCGGGGCGCAGATGAAAGTGGCGAACGCTGCGCCTAACACTGCATCCCTACATCCGACAGGGGGATTAGGGCCGGGAGGCGCAGTATACGCCAGAAAACGGGCGAAAAGCCCGTTCATACATGTCGCCCATGGTGATTATAGTAACTCACTTCACAGCTGCCCTGTGTCTGTTCTGACAGGGTTTGCTTGTTGTTGCTTGAGATGTCCGTGGAGTTTTGTATGCTAAGCAGGGGGTATAGGAACCTTTACATCCCCCCCTGCTCTGCTATTAGCATACACAGCTTCACAGACCTCTCCACACTCATAGATCAGCCCTCTCCCTGTTGTCTCCTGACTCTGTGCAGCTGATTCAGCAGTGAGCAGCAGATCTAGGCAGGCACACACAGGGTTAACTCTGGCAGCAAACCCCCTCGTCCTCCTCCTGCTGTATAGAAGTTACTGCAGTTGGAGGAGGAGAGCTCTCTGTATGCTGAGGGGAGAGGGGAGAAGAAGAGGCAGACAAGAAACACGCCCCTGAATTCAAAAATCCTTTGCTGCCAGACACATTGAAGTAGGCTAAAAGCCTGTAGTGAGACAACTCCTTTAAGCCAAACCAGTTAAGTCACCTACAGACAGCTTTTTCAGGGTATGTGCTCCTCTTCAGTGCAGAGTAGAACGTACTGACTGGCTTAAGTCATTTGATATAAATCAGGTATCTCTGTGTGGGATGGTAAATTGTCTCTCCTTTAACTCCTTAACGTCGAGGTATTTTTTTCACATTTGTTTTTTCCTCCCTGACTTCCCAGAGCCATAATTCTTTTTTTCCATCTATATAGACATCTGAGGGCTTTTATTTTGCAGGACAAGATTTACTTTCTAATGGTGTCATTCATCGTACCATAGCATATTCTGGGAAACCGCAAAAAAATTCTAAGTGGAGCAAAATGTGAAAAAAAATGTACTTGCACCATGTTTGCGGGTGTTTTGCTTTTGCGGCGTTCAATCGTCGGTAAAAAGTATGTGTTCTTTGGATCCACCAATACCAAACATGTAGGGTTTCTGTTATGTTTTGGTACTGTAAAAAAATTTGCGAAGCGGCGCCATTTTCTGCGACCAATAACTTTTTTGTACGTACAACACCCAGGGACTGAGGGGGGGCTTTTTTGAGAAAATGATTTTTTTATTGGTACCAGTTTTGGTACATGTGATTTTTTTTGATCAAGTTTATTCCCAAATTTTTAAAAGGGGGTTTTCCCACGATGTAATGTTGACTGGGATCCTTCAAAATGGGTATTTAACATTTTTCTAAATATATGTGTTTATAAAAAGTAAAAGCCTGTGAGAGTACAGCTTTCATTACATGCCCTTAGTTACTTAACAGTTTAATTGACACAACCAGGAGTGATCTGGCCGGGCTTCGTTTTTTGCATTCTTATCTGAGACAGGGAACTGAAGGAGCTTGCAAGGGTGGGGGGAAAATGTGCAGGTATGAGTCTGTTCCTGATAGAGACTCCACAATTTTGTAATGAATTATTTTAAGAAAAATTTTGCAGACCCCCCTTGCACTGAAAGGGGGGGCTGGGAAAAATGTGCATGTATGATTGTCTGCTCTATAGAAATCCACTAGTTGTAATGTAATTATCTTAGTAAACATTGCAGAGCTCCCTTGCTTTCTCCGCTTGCTCGGGGGCCCCTCTCTCTCCCCCCTGCAGCAGTTTTTATACACGCATGATTTGTTTTCTTCTGTCCCAGCAGATAACAGGAAAAAAAGTCACCCTTTATGACAAAACCCTTTAAAAGGGAATTAAATGACCAACAAATGCAATTTTGGCGTTTCAAATATTTTGTCTTCTATGGATAAACAATGTCATATTTTAATAGATCTGACTTTTTCGGACGTGGAAATACCACATATGTGTAACTTTTTAAAAATAAGTTCTTCCATAGCTTCTTTTCCTCTCTAGACATATTAAACTGCTCTTTCTTTTTTTGTTTTTCACCCCCCTTAATAAAACAAATATAAAGGTAAGGGAAATTATTACCGGATGTGAAGGATTAAAAAGGGGAAAAGTTTAAAACTACCTATTTTTAAAGTAGAGATAAAAAAACCTCGGATTTGATAGCTTTCATGCATCCCAAACCTTCCGAGGATATTGAATAATTTGATGTACAAGCATCAAAACCTAGTACATAAATTTGTGGCCCGGGGATATCCTGAAAAGCAAGTCCAAAGAATAAATAGGGAGGTCAGAGCTATTCCACGGGGAAAAGGGCTATGAAAAGAAATAAGGGGATGTCCCACGGCACGGGTTTTCGGACGGTTTTTTCAGACCGCCTGAAAAACCGGCCGAAAATGAGAACAAATGTGCTCTATGGAAAACTCGTGCAGCAGTCCCCACTGCACGGGTTTTCTGCCCGCGGTCCGCTCAAAAAACTTTGGCCGTGTTCATTCTTCCGTCCGGTTTCCGAACACCATATGAACATATGAACACCTCAATGGGAGGGGGGGATCTGTCTCCGCCGCGCGGAGAAAAGCCGTCCCCGCTGCGCCGTAGGGAGGCCGCAAAACCCACAAAAACCGGCCAGCAAAAACCCCCCGGTTTTGTCCTTTTCCGTGTAACCCCCAAAGAAAAAGAAAGGAACAAAATACAGCACAGTTTTTATCTCAGACCAATTGATCAAACGATCAATACTGAGTGCATGGAAATTGCTACAGAGTGATTCACAGTATGGGGGACTTTTTTAACAGAAACCTAAATTCATTTACAATGAGGGAAGAACTACTGGTAATGCCCTGGTGAGGTCTGTCATAGGGAAAGTGAAAAACACTAAATAACAGTTTCTTAATACATAAAAGAGAGGTACTTTCCTGTGCCAAGGCGCAGGTATGTGGAACCCTGTGATTTTTCCGGGCATCAAAGGTAAAAGTAGGATCACAAAGAGGATCGGAGTCTGAGGGGTACCCCGGTCTTCACCAGGGCCCACCTCAAGGCTGCACGGATTTTGCTGCGGGGAACCCCAGCCTTCCCAAGTGGGTACTCGGGGAAAGCAAAGTTAGGGAAAAAGGGGGATAGAAGGGACAGGTCCCAGTAGGTATAGCAGATAGCAGAAGACAGTGTCCCAGTTAAAGGACTGGTACAACGTAGGGAAACAGCGGTAAAATAACTGGATAGCGCAGGGTTAACGCAGGTACTAACTGGAAGCAGCAGCCACACAGCAGGCAGGGGTCTAGATCACCGCTGGAGCAGAGGCAGGAAGTTCCTTATATCCAGGAGGTTGCAGGTCATTGGACAAGTAATTAGGACACTGTCCCTTTACATCTAAGAAAGCTGCTTGTGTGGGCAGGTGAGTTCATACTGACAGCCGGAGCCGCTGAACAGGGACAATGGCCACTGCAACACCTGCAGAGGGAGCCATAGCGGGACCAGCAGCAGAGGCACAGGCACGTCCGCATCCCAAAACAGGGGCCGTGGCATGAACCGTGACAGTGTGCAGAGTTAACTGACCACCGTCCGGACCTAAAGGTTTTTTTTTACTCCAATGATTAGCTCTAAGCATGTATGCAAGGGTAAAGACATTGCTGTTCTGATTTTGCTTTGTTCAGGAGATATTTTATCGCCTGCTTGTATACACACGTTTCTCTAAGTTAATGACTATTACTCTGTTCTCATTGCTCCAGATCCCCTGTCCGACCATGAACAACCTACACAACAGCAAGCAGACACAATACACAAAATGTGAGTGTTGGAAAAAAAAAAAACAACTAAATCCAAACCAGAAAAAAGAACCAGCACATTGGAAAATACAATCAGTATTTTATTAATGCAAAATTTGTATGTAAAAAATATGAGAAAGGGGTCATCTCTCCTTGAGGAGAGCACCAGTTAAGGTGTGTAGAGTTGAGATTGCCTTTTTGCCCTCTACTAAGCATCTGCATATCACAAGGCATTATGTAAAAAACATGTAATAGACAGAACTACACCCAAGGAGGATGATGCCACTACCACTGGCGACAAGAATATATGAATGATAACACTTTATAGACACTCCCACTGGCTTCACTACTTAGGTCATGTATAATTTTCATTGTCTTCTGTATTTATATCATTTGTATTTTTATTCTTGTTTATTACTATTCCCTATGTGCCTACATCATATAGCATTATCATTCATATATTCTTTTCGCCAGCGGTAGTAACGTCATCCTCCTTGGGTGTAGTCCTATTACCTGTTTTTTTAAACAAATTTTGCATTAACCCCTTCCTGTCAGACGGTCTTAATAATATGGCTCTAAATTTTTTTCCTCTTTGCCTACTGAAAGCCATAACTATTTTATTTTTCCACCTATATAGACGTATGATGACTTTTATTTTTTACGGAACAAGATGTACTTTCTAATGGTGTTACTCATATTACCATATAATATACTGGGGAACGGCAAAAAAAATTCTAAGTGGGGCAAAATGTGAAAAAAACTTACTTGCGGCATGTGTGTGGGATTTTTTTTAACGCTTTCATTCTTTGGTAAAAATGATGCGTTATCTGTATTCTACAGGTTGATAAGCATCCGCCAATACCAAACATGTAGGGTTTCCTTTATGTTTTGATACCGTTAAAAAATTCCATTTTCTATTTTTGAAATTTGCTGCGCCATTTTGTGCGACCAATAACTTTCTTGTACTAACACCTACGGACATGAGTGAGGGGGCATTTTTTGCGGGATGAAGTGTATTTTTTATTGCTACCAGTTTGAAATGCATGCAACTTTTTTGATCACTTTTATTCCTATTTTTATAGGACATGAAATGACCAAAAAAAAAAAATAGGAATTTTAGCGTTTGAAATTTTTTTATTCTACGGTGTTCAGCGTACGGGATAAATGATGTTTTATTTTAATTGGTCGGACTTTTTCGTACACGGCTATAAATATGTGTAACATTTTATTATTTCATTTTATTTGTAAATTGGTGAACGGAGGGCGATTTGAACTTTTTTTTTTTAACTTTGAGTCTCCCTAGGGCACTCACCACTAGGGGGTGCAATCATTTATACAGCCTAATGCATTGTATATACAATGCATTAGGGTGTACAAAGATGGCGGTTTCCCCCCACTTCCTGCCTGGGCCCAGAAATGGGGAAATTTAAAACATGGCAGAGACGGAAGCCTTCACAAGGCTTCCAGCTGCCATGTTCAGCGATCGGGACTCAGCGATTTCAGCGCTGATGTTCCGTTCCCAGTGAGGAATATTGCGCGGCGCAGTTTCTCATTCATTTAGACGCCGCAGTCATCTTTGCTGCAGCGTATAAGGGGTTAAACAGCGCTGGAACTGCCGGGTGTTAGCTGCAATTAGCTGCTAACACCCAGCAGCTGTGTAGCAGGATCGCAGCGGTTACCGGCATTAGGACGTATCCATATATCCTATGTCTGTAACGGGTTCATAAAATATCAACTGCATTTTCAAATTCCTTGGTTCTTTTTTTCTTCCTGTCCAACCATGGTGATGTCACTCCCTGCTGTGTTATCAGTAAAACAGAAGCTTGGTTATCTATGTTGGGCACAAGCTTTAACCCTTGAGAGCTCTGTAGCCTTGTGCAATACAGATTACAAACCTCCAGCGTCCATATCCGTGTAACTCAGCTTGGAATAGCAGAATTGAAATGTCAGTCACTGCAGTAGGCCCACCCATAGCCTGACCAGGAAGTGCGAGTCTGCAGCTGGCTGTAAAGAGCTGGCTCTGTGAAAGAACATGGTGAGAACACTCCTTTAAAGAACTTGTCTCACTACAAAGATTAGCTTTTAACATATACAGAACAGTAAATTATGGCTTTTTCCAAATACACTGCTTTATTTATTTTGCTTTGTCGAAGAGAGAGGTTTTATCTCCTCTGCTCGTTGTCTTTTTGGAGAGTAGGCAGTGACGTCACCATACTTCTTGATCGCTGTATACACAGTGAGTGCTGTATGTAGAGATTAGCAGGAAGCCTCCAGATCATGTGATCACCAGGGCTGGGTAACTGCAGGAGACGCTGGGTCCTGTCAGTCCAAGATCAGCTCTGTAGTCATTACTGGTGGCGGCACTACCCCTAGAACTGGGGCTAATACATTGATTACAGGGGAAACCATAAAAAACAAGGTAATATAAGAGCCCCAGAGGTCTGTCTGACCTTATAGGGGTACACCACACAAAATAAACCAGCCCAAGCCCCATGACTCGAAAACTTAAAGGGTAGTCTCACTTCATGAAGTCCTCTTCGCACGCAATGTGAATGAGGGCAGAGCTAGCAGCGGTGTCCTCATTCACTTCTATGGGAGTCTCCGAATATAGGGCCACATGTATGAAAACTGTCTAGGTCTAAAACTCACTTTGTTGCCCATAGCAACCAGTTCCCCTTTCATTTTTCCAGAGCACTATAGGAAATGAATGGGGAGCAGTGAGTGGTTGCTATGGGTAATAAAGTGAGTTTTAGACCTAGATAGTTTTCATACATGTGGCCCATAGTGTGTGCCCTCAGCTATACTCGGATCTCCCATAGAGGTGAATGAGAAGGGTTCCATTAGCGCCACCCTTCTTATTCACATGCAAGGCCGGACTGCAGCGTGCGAACAGGACTGCACAAAGTGAGAAAAACCTGTAATATGCCCGATGTAAAAACACCCGGAATGGAGACGTGACACAACTAGGCGGGTGAACACGCAGCCCCTCTGTGGGGTGTAAGTGCCACAAATACGGTAACATAATAGCATTCACTGACTGCTCGGATCTCACGCCGTAACCCCGCACGTCAGGGGGACGCCCCGGCTTCTACCAGCAGGATATAGCGCCGGGCACCGGTATTCTAAATATTCTTACAAATTTCCCAGATTTTATTATTACATCGAAACAAACGTTAGGAAAAAAATTACAACGAAATAAAGACAAAAAAACTTGAAAAACAGCCCAGAAAGCCTGACTGCGCCCGGGCAGGAAGAGGGGGCATCCTGGAGGTGCCGCCCAGAGGTAGAGAGTTCCTAGAGCAGGGTACGGTGAGCAGCCGTCCGCACATTGGGGCAGGTCAGGGCTGCGGGGCTCGGCTCTCCGCTCTCTCCGATCCCAGCGCTCTCTCCAGTGCTCTCCGATCCCAGCGCTCTCTCCAATGCTCTCCGATCCCAGCGCTCTCTTCAATTCTCTTCAATCCCAGCGCTCTCTCTCCAATGCCCTCTGATCCCAGCGCTCTCTCTCCAATGCTCTCAGATCCCAGCACTCTCTCCAATGCTCTCCGATCCCAGCGCTCT
Source organism: Phyllomedusa bahiana (assembly GCA_025379985.1). Classification (NCBI taxonomy): domain Eukaryota; kingdom Metazoa; phylum Chordata; class Amphibia; order Anura; family Hylidae; genus Phyllomedusa; species Phyllomedusa bahiana. The sequence goes on from JAODAL010055209.1 coordinate 19,434, forward strand.
CTCCAGTGCTCCCCGCTCTCTCTCCCATGCTCCTCCGATCCCAGCGCTCTCCGATCCCAGCGCTCTCCAATGCTCTCCGATCCCCGCGCTCTCTCCAATGCTCTCCGCTCTCTCTCCAATGCTCCCCGCGCTCTCTCTCTCCAATGCTCTCCAATCCCCGCGCTCTCTCTCCAATGCTCTCCGATCCCCGCGCTCTCTCTACAATGCTCTCCAATCCCTGCGCTCTCTCTCCAATCACCGCTCTCTCTCCAATGCTCCCCGCTCCTCTCTCTCCCATGCTCCCCTCTCTCTCTCCCATGCTCCCCGCTCTCTCTCCCATGCTCTCCGATCCCGCGCCCCTCTCTCAATCTCTCCGATCCCCACGCACTCTCTCCAATGCTCTCTCTCCGATCCCCGCGCTCTCTCCAATGCTCTCCGATCCCCGCGCACTCTCTCCAATGCTCTCCGATCCCCCGCGCTTCTCTCTCCAATCCTCTCCGATCCCCGCGCTCTCTCTCCAATGCTCTCCGATCCCCCGCGCTCTCTCCGATCCCCGCGCTCTCTCCAATGCTCTACCCAATCCCAGCGCTCTCTCCAATCCCAGTGCTCTCTCTCCAATGCTCTCCGATCCCCGCGCTCTCTCCAATCCCAGCGCTCTCTCCAACGTTCTCCGCTCTCTCTCCAGTGATCTCCGCTCTCTCCAATCTCCGCTCTCTCTCTCCAATGCTCTCCGATCCCAGCACTCTCTCTCCAATGCTCTCCGATCCCAGCACTCTCTCCAATGCTCTCCGATCCCCGCGCTCTCTCCAATGCTCTCCGATCCCCGCGCTCTCTCCAATGCTCTCCGATCCCAGCGCTCTCTCCAATGCTCTCCGCTCTCTCTCCAGTGATCTCCGCTCTCTCTCCAAGGCTCTCCGATCCCTGCTCTCTCTCTCCAGTGCTCTCCGATCCCACCGCTCTCTCCCAATGCTCTCCGATCCCCGCGCTCTCTCTGCAATGCTCTCCGATCCCCGCGCTCTCTCGCCAATGCTCTCCGATCCGCGCTCTCTCTCCAATGCTCTCCGATCCCCGCGCTCTCTCCAATGCTCTCCGCTCTCTCTCCAGTGATCTCCGCTCTCTCTCCAATTCTCTCCGATCCCTGCTCTCTCTCTCCAATGCTCTCCGATCCCAGCACTCTCTCCAATGCTCTCCGATCCCCGGGCTCTCTCTCCAATGCTCTCCGATCCCGCGCTCTCTCTCCAATGCTCTCCGATCCCCGGGCGCTCTCGCCCATGCTCACCGATCCCCGGGCTCTCTCTCCAATGCTCTCCGATCCCCGGGCTCTCTCTCCAATGCTCTCCGATCCCCGCGCTCTCTCTCCAATGCTCTCCGATCCCAGCGCTCTCTCTCCAATGCTCTCCACTCTCTGCGCTCTCTCTCCAATCCCAGAACTCTCTCCAATGCTCTCCGATCCCCGTGTCTCTCTCCAATGCTCTCCGATCCCCGCTCTCTCTCTCCAATGTTCTCCGATCCCCGCGCTCTCTCTCCAATGCTCTCTGTTCCCCGCACTCTCTCCAATTCTCACAGATACCTGCTCTCTCTCCAATCCCAGCACTTTCTCCAATGCTCTCCGAACCCCGCGCACTCTCTCCAAAGCTCTCCGCTCTCTCTCCAATCCCAGCGCTCTCACTCCACTGCCCTCCACTCTCTCTCCAATGCCCTCCGATCCCAGCCTCTCCAATGCTCTCCACTCTCTCTCCAATGCTCTCCGATCCCCGCGCTCTCTATCCAATGCTCTCCGATCCCCGCGCTCTCTCCCCAATGTTCTCCGATCCCGCGCTCTCTCTCCAATGCTCTCCGATCCCCGCTCTCTCTCCAATGCTCTCCGATCCCCGCGCTCTCTCTCCAATGCTCTCCGATCCCCGCGCTCTCTCTCCAATGCTCTCCGATCCCCGAGCTCTCTCTCAAATGCTCTCCGATCCCCGCGCTCTCTCTCCAATGCTCTCCGCTCTCTCTCCAATGCTCTCCGATCCCCGCGCTCTCTCTCCAATGCTCTCCGATCCCCGCGCTCTCTCCAATCCCCGCGCTCTCTCCAATGCTCTCCCCAATCCCCGCGCTCTCTCCAATCCCAGCGCTCTCTCTCCAATGCTCTCCGATCCCCGCGCTCTCTCCAATCCCAGCGCTCTCTCCAATGCTCTCCGCTCTCTCTCCAGTGATCTCCGCTCTCTCTCCAATCTCCGCTCTCTCTCCATTGCTCTCCGATCCCTGCTCTCTCTCTCCAATGCTCTCCGATCCCAGCACTCTCTCCAATGATCTCCGCTCTCTCTCCAGAGATCTCCGAACCCAGCTCTCTCTCTCCAATGCTCTCCGATCCCAGCACTCTCTCCAATGATCTCCAATCCCAGCGCTCTCTCTCCCATGCTCTCCAATCCCCGTGCTCTCTCTCGAATGCTCTCCGATCCCCGGGCTCTCTCCAATCCCAGCGCTCTCTCCAGTGATCTCCACTCTCTCCAGTGATCTCCGCTCTCTCTCCAATCTCCGCTCTCTCTTCAATTCTCTCCGATCCCTGCTCTCTCTCTCGCTCCAATGCTCTCCGATCCCCGCGCTCTCTCCAATGCTCTCCGATCCCCGCGCTCTCTCCAATGCTCTCCGATCCCCACGCTCTCTCCCATGCTCCTCCGCTCTCTCTCCAGTGATCTCCGCTCTCTCTACAATTCTCTCCGATCCCCGCTCTCTCTCTCCAATGCTCTCCGATCCCAGCACTCTCTCCAATCCCATCACTCTCTCCAATGCTCTCCGATCCCCGGGCTCTCTCTCCAATGCTCTCTCCGATCCCCGGCTCTCTATCCAATGCTCTCCGATCCCCGGGCTCTCCCCTCCAATGCTCTCGATCCCCGGGCTCTCTCTCCCACGCTCTCCGATCCCCGCGCTCTCTCCACTGCTCTCCGATCCCCGCGCTCTCTCCAATGCTCTCCGATCCCCACGCTCTCTCTCCAATGCTCTCCGATCCCCGCGCTCTCTCTGCAATGCTCTCCGATCCCCGCGCTCTCTCTCCAATGCTCTCCGATCCCCGCGCTCTCTCTCCAATCCCTTTTCCCACCCCCGCTCTCTCTTTCCCAAACCCCGCCTCTCTCCAATGCCTCCCCCAAACCCCGCGCTTCTCCAATCCCAGCGTCTCTTCCAATGCTCTCCGATCCCCCGCCGCTTTCTCCAATCCCGCCTCTCTCCAAAGTTTCCGCCTCTTCCGTGATCCCGCTCTCCTCTCCAATTCCCCTTCTCCCAATGCTCTCCGATCCCCAGCATCTCTCCAATGCTCTCCCATCCCGCCCCCCTCTCCAATGCTCTCCGATCCCCGCCTCTCTCCAATCTTCCCCATCCCCGCGCTCTTCCAAAGCTCTCCGATCCCCCGCTCTCTCCAATGCTCTCGATCCCAGAACTCCTCCATGCTCTCCGATCCCCCTGTCTCTCTCCAATGCTCTCCGACCCCCGGGGGTCTCTCTCCAATGCTCTCCGATCCCCGGGGGTCTCTCTCCAATGCTCTACCCTCCCCCCCGGGTCTCTCCAAGCTCTCCGTCCCCCGTCTCCCAATCTTCGATCCCGCCCTTTCCTGCCTCCGATCCCCGCGCTCTCTTTCCCCTCCCCCCCCCCCTCTCTCCAATCCCCGGCCCCCTCTCCCATGCTCTCCGATCCCCCCCGCTCTCTCTCCAATGTTCTCCGGGTCCCGCGCTTCCTCCAATGTTTCCGATCCCCGCTCTCTTCCAATGCTCTCCCCATCCCCCCTGCTCTCTCTCCAACCCACCGTTCCCCCAATCCCCCCTCTCTTCTCCAATGTTCTCCGATCCCGCGCTCCCTCCAATCTCTCTTTCCCCCGTCCTCTCCCAATGCTCTCTGTTCCCCCCAACCTCTCCAATTCTCCCCGATACCTGCTCTCTCTCCAATCCAACACTTTTCCCCAAAGCTCTCCCATCCCAGCGCTCTCTTCCAATGCCTCCGCTTCCTCCTATCCCAGCGCTCTCTCTCCAATGCCCTCCGACCCAGCCTCTCCCCCTTTAAACCCCCCCACCCCCCACCCCCCTAATGAATGGTTTTTAAAAAGTTAGGATAGGTTTTAATTTTTAATAGGTTTTAATGTTGATAGGTTTTAAAATGTTAGATAAATTTTTAATTGTCTAATGATTTTAAATGTTGAAAGAACCTCTCCCTTCTCCCATTGCTCTCCATAAGCTTCCATCCCCAGCGCCTTCCCCCAAGTTCTCCCATTCCCCCGTCTCTTCAAGCTTCGATCCCAAGCCTCTTCTGCAATGTCCCGTCCCCCCGGTCTCTCGCCAATGCTCTCCGATCCCAAAAGCTCTCTCTCCAATGCCCCCCAATCTCTCTCTCTCTCCCAATCCCAAACTTCTCCAATCTCTCGATCCCGTGCTCTCTCCCCAAAGCCCCGATCCCAGAAACCCCTTTTTCCAATGCCCCAATCCCAGAACTTCTCCAATCCTTCCGTCCCCGGCCTCTTCCAATGCTCTCCCTCCCCGCGCTCTCTCTCCAAGCTCTCCCAACCCGCGCTCTCCTGCAATGCTCTCCGACCCCGCGCCCTTTGCCCCTGCCTTTCCCTCTCTCTCCAATGCTCCTGACCCCGCTTCTCTAAAAAGCTCTCCCTCTTCTCCAATCCCCCGTCTCTTCCAATGCTTCCGATCCCCCCCTCCCAATGCTCCCAATCCCCGCCCTCTCGTTCCAATGCCTC
>JAODAL010055210.1:0-24126 GCA_025379985.1 Phyllomedusa bahiana
AGGTAGAATTTATCCCCTCTGTAAATAGGGTATCCTGGTGATAGTATATCCCCCCTGTAGGTGGTTTTTCCCCCTTTTAAAGGTTGATATATGCCCATTGGGCTTTGTATGCCCCCTGTAAGTCATTATATGCCCTCTGTAGGTTTTACACCCCCCCCTGTGGTTATACCCTCTTGTAAAGTTTAAATGAAAAGAAAAAAAGGTACTGCCCTTTCCATTTTTCCCTCTCTCCCGGGCCCAGTTTTTGGTGTAAGCAGTTGACGTCATCACAGTGCTTACGCTACACACGCCCCCAGGATCTCCTGACCAAAGCCTAGGCTTTCAGCTTAGTGCCCCAGCATGCGGGGGGGTGTGATGAAAGCCTTGTATCATCCCCCTGAACCTGAAGTGTTTTGAGGCTACGAGCGCGGGGGAAAAGGGAAAATTTCGGTAACAAATTTCCCTGAACAAGCAGCTACACAGTTATTTTGGGAAAGATGTAACTCTGTCGGCTTTTTTAAAACAGCTGTCAGGTCCCAGGTGTCAAATCGCCGGGCAGGGGGGGGGCGGTGAAGCCCTTCCCCCCCGGTGAGTGACCCCAGGGCGTCGCCCCCCACCCACCCTTAGGAACGGCTCTAGTAACAGAGGAGCTTAGAATGTTCTAACTCTGAAACAAAACAAATCAGAGCAGCAATGATTTGGTAATAGTCTTTACTTATCTTTCCCCTTTAAAGCAAATCATTGTGGGGGGAAATACCCCTTTAAAGAAAAAATCTCTAACCCCAAAAGGTAAATTTTTACTAAGGGAGAGAGTAAAATTTGCATACCAATGGTATATAACAGTGTTTGCACAGGTGGCAACGATCCTTAACTGAAAAAACTATGTACTTGTGCTTGCATCACTGTTTTTACTAGAGTGAAGAAATCAGGCGATATTTTTTGGGGCTAACTGGTATTTGATAGTGAGCTTTCGAAAGGACTAGCTCTCTTCTTCAGACATGATGTTATACAATAAAGAAAAAATAACAGATTTTTTATACACAAAAGAAAGGGCCCCTTTAAAGGATCTTAGAATTTTTAAAAATAACAAAAGCAATATAAATAGACATTATTTTAAAAAAGGTCAAGAAATAAAAAAGTCTGGAAACCCCGTGAGGGTGCGGAGTTATCAGTAATTTTTCTCTTATCTATAGCAATTTGGGGGGATTTGCTGCCCTCACAGTTTACACATAGTTTGACATGAAGCTGGATGACTATTTAAAACCCGTTTTATGGGTTTAAATAGTCATGCCAGCTTCATGTAAACTATGTTGAACTGTAGGGCAACAAATCACCCAATTTCATATAGTAAAAGTAAAAATTTTCTGATCACTCCTGTCAGCCTCACAAGTTTCCAGTGTTTATTTCTTGCCTGTTGTAAATAACTGCTCTACTTATATTGATTTTTTATTTTTAAAATTCTAAGATCCTTGAAGATCCATGTCTTTTTTGTAAAAAAGTCTGTGTATTTTTGTTTATTGTTAAAATCATGTCTGAAAAAAGAGAGCTGTCTCTCGAAAACTCACTATCAAATTTTCTCAGTTACCTCCAAAAAAGGATCGCTGATTTCTTCCCCTTTACTACTTTTAGGCTAACCGGTACCACATTATTACTAATATTACTAAGCACAGAAAAGGGGTCACAATAACGGCTAGGTTCACATCGTGTTGAAGGGTTTTGTCCAGGCCTTTTCCCCAATTCTGTCCAAAATTACAGAAAAAAAAAAAAAAAAAAAATCTATTAAAATGATGGACACCATTGTAGAAACCTAACACTATTGGTGTCTGTCATTTGATGGAACTGGTGCCACAGTTGCGATGGAGTCTCTCAAAGGATGCTTTGTGCAGAGGTAAACCAGGCCTTAAAGGGGTAATCCATTTTTTTATATAAAAGGTACATCTGTTCGGGGAGGGGTTAAAATGTACTTATCCAGACAGTCAAGAGCTATGATAGATTCAGGCGTGTAACTGCAACCTCTTGGGCCCTAGTTACAAAAGAGACAGGGGGCCCCTCCGAAGTTTTACTTGCTTGAAGTGTAAATACTTCGACTTCCAGTTTTAAAACCCTGGTGGAGTAGAAAGGGCACGAAAAAGACATCCTGCACGGGCGCCTTCTAACCTAAGGCCGGCTGTGCTTGAAAACCCTAGCACTTATTACTACATATTGGCATGGTTGTTATGATTCAAGGAAGGCAGGACGGAAAAAACAAGCATATGGTCATTATACTTCTTTGCAGCTGAGTATAACGTTCTGTATGAAAATCTTCAGCAGGGTGGGGGGGCACTCATGGAATTTTTGTACTGGGCCAAACAGCGGGTTAAACCAGTCATAATAATGTGACTCGACTGTGAATGTTCAGTATCACTGTTGCCAGTGATTGCTTTCCTTGTTGCTGCCTGCAGTCTGGCTTCTCTTTTTCTCTGTGATGACTAGTTCCCTACTTCAGGCAATGCAGTCATTCCTTTCCCATGTTTCACCACACTACTATAAGTTCATGATTACAGTCGTCCAAACATTCATGTTTCATCAGTTTTTCTCCTGAATCAGTTGCTTTACTAATTTCCTCCTGCAACGTTTCAACCCTTATTTGCATCATATAAGTATTTTCATTCCTTGAGCAGCAATAACCTCACATTTTACACCGGACACCCTTAGATGAGAGCTTCTTCTGCAGTTTCTTAGAATCTTCTTGGCACTGCAGTCCAGCCCCCATCATCTCTGGTGCCTGCTGACCCTAGTGGGATCTTAGTTACCACCACCTTAACTGTACAGTGCTAGAAGCAGACCAAACTCATATCTAGTTTTGAAGTTTGGATCAAAGTTAAACTAACCTTAATCCAAGTGCTTTGGTCTGGGCCCGGGGCCCAAATTTTTTTGTGCAAATCAGCAGACTGTGCAAACTGTAACCGTAACCCTAATTTGTTGTTAAGGTTTTTAACTGGTCTCCATGGCCATAGGTGTAACTTTAGGGGGTACGGAGGGGACTGGTCCCCCCACTTTTTTCTAGGTGGGGGACGGTCCCCCCACTTTTTAGGCACTTCAATAAAAAAAACCCCATTTTGAAGCATGAGAATGGGTTAAGGGGGGAACCCAACCCAAGAGGGGGAAAAGTTAACCCTTTTGGCCGCTTATATTTCTGTGCATCGGGGGGACAGAGTGGGCAGCAGCATCAAGTGCCCAGGGGCAAGCAAGCAGCGGAAATTTGGGTGTAGCGGGGTCAACAGGGCTGTTTCACCAACCCAGAACCTGCTCACAGTCCACACACTCTGTATCTGGGCGTATCTTTCCCTCCCAGGTAAAAACCATTTCCCCCTATTTTTTAAACCTTTCATCAGGGGGAAGAAGGAAGCCCTTGCCAAAGGCCCCCCTGCCCCCAAAACAAAAGAAACACGTGGGGGGGGACAAGGGGGGCCTAGGCCTGTGTGTTCATTTTGAGTGGGGTATTACGTATATCGCAAGTATAGGAGAAAAAAAAAATTTTCCTCTCAACTAGGTTTGAGCGATTTGTAAAGCCTTTGCAAAATAAGAAACCCGAAGCACTTTCCGGGTAGCTGGATTGGGAATAAAAATTTTTAAAAAATTTTCAGTTAACCGGTTTCGGGGGAAAAGGGGAAACCCGCTTTCATCAATACATTTAAAAACGGAAATAACGGGTTTTTAAATACAAAAGCGGGGTTTCAATGAACCGGAAAAACTTTGAATAAACATATGCAAAAAAAAGGGTTAAAAGTGAAAAACCTAACACTTTTCGTGAAATTTGGGTTTCGCTTTCCATTAATAAAAATTTTTCCCGTTTAAAAAAGATGTATTCCCTTTATAAATTCTATAAAATCAATTTTATATATCGCACCTATTTAAATATACAAATAAGGGAATAGAGTTTTAAAATATATTTTTCCCCCATGGTAAAAAACCGGGAATGATAATGAAAAAAATAAATAAAAATTTTTTTTTTTTATATATGAAAAATGAATAAAAAAAAATGTATTTTAAAAATCCCAAGAGGGGCCTTATATAGAAATGTTTAGGGGTAAAACAAAAAAATAGTTTTACATGACTAATGTTTCCCCAAAAAAATATAAATATCTAAAAAAAAACTAAAAAAAATATTTTATAAAAAAACTTTTAATCTAAATAACTGACCCCGGGACCCTCTTTGAGCCCCATATGGTTTCAGGGTTTTGGGGCTATTTTATGTACTGTATATTTTTACATTTTAAATTAACTTTTTACACCATGTGTTAGCCATGTCACTCTTCCCCCGCACTTATGTACCGAGAAAAATGAAAAAGGGGAAGGGCCGACCCTCCAATTTTTAAAATGTGGACGGCCAGGGAAACTTCTAAAACACCCCCGGAAATAGCAGAACGCACAGTAACCCCACTATACCCCCGGGGGAACATTACATTCAAAGCGAAGATATGAATGGCCCCGATTCCGGGTTGGATTTTTAGTGTTGATCTGCCTCAAACCCCCGTTCCCAATCCGACAGGGAAAATGATTACCTTTTACCCATTAAAATCCGTGGGCGTTTTTTTAAATGACACAAATTTTAACCCGCATACGGGCAGGGCCTACAAAAATTTTGAAAGGGTTTCCACACTAAAAGGACTAAAGGATAGGAAAAGAAAAACCCGACCGGGGAGTCGGGGTCGTTTTCCCCCCCGGCGGAATTTTTGCATTTTTCAAGTGCCCCCAATTTTTCCCAAAAAGGGAAACAAAACTGACAATCTGAAAAACCATCATGTGAGCCCACCCTAATGTTTAGGGTTTCCCTTTTTCAATAAAATGTTTTATAAATCAAACGCAAAAAATTTTTTGGGTTTCCTTGTCTAATTTTTGTTAGTCCCCTTTTGGGGACAGGGGGGTTTTAAATTAAAAAATCTCCCGGGGGATTTGGGGGAAAAAAAAACTCTGTTGACATGTGCAATGTCATCCTGAGGGACAGTTTTAATGAAAACTCTGTTGTACTTGGTTTCAATGTAAACTCTGGGATAGGGTGTGTAATGTAATCTCTTGGGGGATTTTTTTGTATTGTAAATCCTTGGGGGAAGGTGCAATAAATATCTGGGGGACGTGTGTAAAGTAAAATCTTGGGGGACAGTGGTTTTAATATAATCCCTGCGGAACCCTGTGTTTTAAAGTACTTTTGGGGTTTTGGTTCAATAAAATAACTGGGTTTTACAGTTTTGTAAGAATCTCTGGGGTACAGGGAATAATGCAGTAATATCTGGGGTACAGAGTGTAAAAAATAATCTCTGGGTTTCGTGAGTAAATGTTAAACTCTGAGTACAGTGTGTAATGTAATTTTTCGGGTTTCCCGGGGGAATGTAATCCTAAGGGACATTAGTAAAAAATCTGGATAAAAGTTTCCCAAAGTTAAAAAATTCCCGGGGAAAAACGGGGATAATATGTTTCCGGGGTAGTTTTGTAAATTAAAATTTTTTGGGGGACAGGGGGTTTAAATAAACCCTTGGGGGGGACAATGTGTAAAGTAAAACTCTGTGGCATGGTTTAATAAAATCTCTGTTGACGTGTGTAATGTAATTTTCTGGGGTACGGGGAATAAAAGCCCCGCAAAATTGCGGGGATGATGGAAACAAAAAACTTGGGGGACATTTATAATGTAATATCGGGAAATTTGGGGTTTTAAAGTAATAAACTCTGGTGGAGCATGTGTTTAAAGTAGTCCCCTGGGGGATGTGTTTAATTTAATTCTGGAAACATGGGTTTAAAAATTTTTTCCCCCCCAGGTACAATGTGGAATTTAAACTCTTTGGGGACATGTAAATTTTTTTAAACTCTCGTGGATGGTGTTTAAAGTAATTTTTGGAGAACAATGTTAATATAATTCCCCCCCCCCCCCCCCCCCCCAGGGGTGGTGTTTAAAGTAATCTCTTGGGGTTTTAGGTGCAAATTTTAATCTCTGGGGGATGTTGGGGTAATTAATCTCGGGGAAAAAAGTGTGTAAATTTTAAACCTTGGGGTAAAAATTTGATGATCCCTTTTGGGGGAAAGAAATGTAATCCTGGAGTTTCATGAGTAATGTAATTCATTTTTAGGGTTCAAAGTGTAATATAAAACATTTTTTTTGGGGGCATTTAATTATATTATTTATTGGATACAATTGCAATTCATTGTTAAAAGGGGCATTTGTAATTAAAATTTTTGTGGCTCCCATGTGTTTAAAAATAATTCATTTTTTGGGTGTTGTGAGTGGGTTTTAAAACTCGGGTATGGGATGCAAAAAAATACAAAATTTTTGGGGGACAGGGATGTGACATAAGTGATTCCTAGGGGAAAATGAGAAATTTGGGTTTTTTTATTTTCCCCCCATTCGTTTTTTGTGGGATAACAAATTTTTTAAAGGTATGATTGGGGGGGGAAAAGGGGTTTAAACGAAATTTGCTTTCATTGCACCACATTTTTTTTTTTCCATCTAGAGGGGGTAAAAATTTTTAGGGGTTTTTTTTCGGGTTTTAAATTTCCAGGGCTGCTTTTTAGTCCCATCCGGCTCTAAACCTTTAGTAATTAAGCCACTCATAATCTTACGGTTTTTCACCAAAATTTTTTTCCATAAACTCGCACGGGCCGCGGAGGGGCCCCACCGCACCCCCCTCGACCTCCTAGCGGGTTTTGGGGGAGGGCCCCTTCACCCGCGGGGGGAGGAGGGAGAGAAGGGGAAAGGGAGGGGGAAATTAAAGGGGAAAAACGGTGAAAAGGGGGGAAAGGGGGAGGAAAATTGGGATTAAGGGGAAAAAAAAGGGCCCCCCCCCCCACTTTTTGAACCCAAAGGGTTTCAACCCCCTTCCATGGCTTAATTTTTTGGTTCCAAAAAAATTGGGGATCTTAAACCAAAAAAAAAAAAAATCCTACTGTCCCCCCCAACTGGCTAGCCCGGCTTTGGGTAGTTTTAAAAGCCAAATCATTAAAAATATTAAAACTTTTAAAACAAACTGAGTTAAATTAAAATACATAAGTAAAAAGGAAAATTAATTTTTTAGTAAACAAATCTACAGAGCTCCAAGGAGTGAATACAATTTATCAAAGGCAAACAATCCTAGACTGCTCCGTCCAACCATGGTAACATCACTCCCTGCTCTCTCTCTGATGAGGAAGGGAGATATGGAAGGTAACCTAGAGACACTTGTGTGCACTTAGAGCAGATAAAATCTGTTAAACCAGGGAAACATCAGAAGAGCATTGTACTTATAAAAAGTTCTCATTTACCTTGTTGAAAACTAATCATTATACTGAGAAACCGTATAGTTAAAAATCCCTAACCCCATTTTTGATTTAGGGTTTTGATTACAGTCAACTTTTTTTGCCAATTTTTTTGGACAAAAAACTCGATTTGGGCTGACCTGAACTGAAGCGCTCAGGTTCTGGTCAAATTTGACTTGGGCCTGAATCTGAAACACACAATTATTAATATTGCTTGTAGTTCTGGATGTTGGCATACAGTTGTTTTAGTTTACTGAACACAGCTAAGCACACATTGGTGCAAGATCTCATCAGTAATAGAATTGGTGCAAGATCTCATCAGTAATATAACTGGTGCAAGATCTAACCACTAATATAATTGGTGCAAAAATCAATCACCCCAAAGAATTAAGGAAGAACACACACAATAAATTGGTACAGACTAACATAATAAAGTCACAAGATCCCATCACAAAAAGAATTGGTGCAAGATTTGAAACACAAAAATTTTTGGGGAAATCAATCACTAATAAATTGGGGAAGATCTCATCACAAAGAATTGGGGCAAATCTACCAATAGATTGTTTCAAACCTTTCCTAAAAGAATTGGCAATACTAATCACAATAGAATTGGTGCAAGATCAAACACAAAAAAAAATTTGCAAATCTAATCACAAAAAAATTGGGGGCAAGATCTCATCACTAATAGAATTGATGCAAGACCTCATCACTAATACAATTGATGCAAGACCTCATCACTAATAGGATTGATGCAAGACCTCTTCACTAAAAGAATTGGTGCAATATCTAATCACTAATAGAATTGATACAAGATCTAATCACTAATAGAATTGGTGCAAGATCTCATCACTAATAGAATTGGTGCAAGATCTCATCACTAATAGAATTGATTCAAGACCTAATCACTAATAGAATTGATGCAAGATCTCTTCACTAAAAGAATTGGTGCAATATCTAATCACTAATAGAATTGATGCAAGACCTCATCACTAATAGGATTGATGCAAGATCTCTTCACTAAAAGAATTGGTGCAATATCTAATCACTAATAGAATTGATGCAAGACCTCATCACTAATAGGATTGATGCCAGACCTCTTCACTAATAGAATTGGTGCAAGATCTCATCACTAATAGAATTGGTGCAAGATCTCATCACTAATAGAATTGTAGCAAGACCTCATCACTAATAGGATTGGTGCAAGACCTCTTCACTAAAAGAATTGGTGCAATATCTAATCACTAATAGAATTGGTGCAAGATCTCATCACTAATAGAATTGGTGCAAGATCTCATCACTAATAGAATTGGTGCAAGATCTCATCACTAATAGAATTGGTGCAAGATCTCATCACTAATAGAATTGGTGCAAGATCTAATAAATAATAGAATTGTCACAAGATCCCATCACTAATAGAATTGGTGCAAGATCTCATCACTAATAGAATTGGTGCAAGACCTCATCACTAATAGGATTGATGCAAGACCTCTTCACTAAAAGAATTGGTGCAATATCTAATCACTAATAGAATTGATGCAAGATCTAATCACTAATAGAATTCGTGCAAGATATGTGGCTTCAGCGGAGCTCCAGTGCCTACAGGGACGTCTACAACACACCTCCTGCCCCATCACTGGTTCAGCCGGCAGCTCCTCTGCTTCTGATTGACTGTTGTGAATAAACACAAGTCTATCATAGGCCGACCAGGGAGTCACTGCATGGAGAGCTGATCTCTATTACAACAAGGGGGAAATCATTCTAAAATACAGATGACTAAACCACCAGGGAGAAATGGAAAATGAGCAGGAATCGCTGGCACTGCTGCTGGGGCAGGTGATGGGTTTTGAAGGGTCCCTGTAATTATCATCTAAAAACAGTTATTTTACTTTCTGATATAGTTTATGTTTCAGTCTCTTTCACCATTTTTAGGATCTCTGTTTGGTGTCATTGAATGGAGCATTTTTGATTACACGATTCAAGCCCACTGGACACAGTGTAAGAATTCTTTCTGGTAATGATCCCTGAATCGGAGTCATCTGGGCAAGACTAGGGCACATATTTATAGTCTCTAGATATAAAAAAAAAATATATATTATATTTCCATTCACTGACAGCTCACAGTCATTTTCAAAATGAACTGAAACACAAAGAGGAAAATTTCCATATGTTGATCTTAAGACATATTATGCTAGAATAATAGGTGTCTCTTAATATGCTTGGAACATTTCTGACTATCAATCAAGGTCATAAGAAAGATGGGCCATACTCACAACTCCAAGGCTGGGCAACAAACCATTCCAAGTAGGAGGGAATAAGTGGGACATACATTACGCTGGAGAAATGTCTACAAATAAATGATACTTTCTTTAAAAGCAACTAAGTGGTCTCACCTTGCTGTTTCACAGAGCCACTAGCAGTTTTAGATTCATGCATCCTGTCTCTTCCTGGTCAGGCTGTGGGTGGTTCTATAGCAGTGATTAGCATATCAGCTCCATATTCACAGCTCTTCTAATTGCACTGACATGAGAGCAGGAGATCTTATCTATAGAGCAGAGAGCTTCAGAGCTCAAAGTGAAGAAAAATAGGGGGACATGTATGAAACCAGTCTAGGTCTAAGACTTTTCTTTTTGCCCATAGCAACCAATCAGCCTTCCCCTTTCATTTCGTATAGTGCTCTGAAGAAATGAAAGGGGAACCCTGATTTGTTGCTATGAGCAATAAGAAAAGTCTTAGAACCTAGACTGGTTTCATACATGTCCCCCAGAGTCTCCTTTGTTTGTTTTAGATAACACGCTCTGTTCTCAAGCTGCTGGTGTCCTGTGTGCCGACCTGTGGAGATGTCACTTCCTGCTCTCAGATAAGATAAAGAGCAGAGAGAGATGGGGAGAGCAGGATGGTGTGCACTCAGAGTAGATAAAATCTCTCTAATCTCCTGATCGAGGGAAAAGTCAAAAGAGACATGTATTCATACATATAAGTCTTCAGTATAACTCTTCTGTATAAGTCTTCAGTTAACTGTCCCTGCATGTTGAAAGCTTATCTTTGTAGTGAGACAGCCCCTTTAATGAAGAGCTTACCTACTTAATGGGCCAATCTATCTAACCTGATGGGGGCCAAACTATTTAGCCACTGCTGGGACCAATCTACTAGATAGGATGAATATGGACTGTACCTATATATTTATACAAGTCTGTATCAGGGGCACACAAGACTGGGTGGGGGCACTGCGCAGAGATAAAAAGGCAGACATCAGCATTATGTTCAGATATGTACAGTAGCTGTATGGTGGGCCCCCAGAAGTATCCCCACTGGTGGGCTCTAAGCACTCCAGTCTGACAAAGCTGTTCCTGCTCTATAAGCTATGACCTCATGTAGACTTCCACTATAAATGAGGTCAAATTTCTGGCGTAAATTATAGTAAATGGCAATAAGAAGTCTTATCCCCTTTCTGGTCACTTTGACCTCCCAAGTACTTCAGAATGTTACATAACTTTCCGTCAAGGATTATAGTCATTGCAGTTACATACATAGGGTCACCACTTTGAAGTGAAAGTTTTTTCACAGTTTCCCAAGCTAAGAAATTCTTGGAAGTGTCACTTTGCAATCATATGCCCTCCTCAAATTTTTCCCCTCCTCCCCGGTAGGCCGAAATGTTGTACAAAACCACCCTTTTCAATCCGGTGGCTCTCCCAAGGGGCAGCTGAATTGGTACAAATTTTGCAATAGTGATTGCCTGAGGAACTAGCATGTTAACAACCGAATTAAACAGATGGAGCCCATGTTCCATTGTATAGTGCTTCCTGCAATGATTCTGGCGCTGCTAAAAAGAGCTTGATTTGATCACACTCTCAGTTCTATGTGCAACGTCCTTAATTCAAGCCATTGTGCTAATTTTCATAATTGCTTAGTTTGTTGATCATGATGAGTTCTCCATTGTGAAGTTACAATGAGTTTCAACCTAGAATTATACATAGTTATCTTTCCAATTGTTGTAGAAAGATCCGGGGCGTTCTGTGTAGATCATAGACTACAGAACACATGCAGTGTCACAGTGCCCTAAGCAAGCAGTATTGGCGTGTATTACTTAGAGCCTGGATCGAGGGACAGGGTTTTTAATATTACTGCTGTATAAAGATTTGGTGCATTGGTGCTAGCCTCACTGGGAATATGCTGTTCAGTTTTAGGCTCCAGTTTATAGAAAGGATTTAATAGAGCAAGAGAGAGTGCAAAGATGAGCAACCAAACTGATTTGAGTCCCCCTCTCATGTCTATGTTGTCACACGTCCCTTAATTCAAGCCATATTGATGCTATATTCTTCATGAATTGCTTATGTTTTGTTGTCTATGATGATGTTCTCCATTGTGAAGTTTAAATTGTGTTCTCACCTTAGAATTATACATAGTATCTTTCCAATTGTTGAGAAAGATCTGGACGTTCTTGTTACATAGATACGAACAGATACAGTGTCAATCAGCTGCCTCTAAGGCAAGCAAGATATTGGCGTGTATTAAAAGAGGCCTGGACTCGAGGGACAGGGATGTAATATTACCGCTGTATAAAGCATTGGTGCATTGGTGCAGCCTCACTGGGAATATGCTGTTCAGTTTTAGGCTCCAGTTTATAGAAAGGATTTAATAGAGCAAGAGAGAGTGCAAAGATGAGCAACCAAACTGATTTGAGACCCCCCTCTCATGTCTATGTTGTCACACGTCCCTTAATTCAAGCCATATTGATGCTATATTCTTCATGAATTGCTTATGTTTTGTTGTCTATGATAAGTTTCCATTGTAAGTTTAAATTGTGTTCTCACCTTAGAATTATACAAGTATCTTTCAATTGTTGAGAAAGTTGGAGTCTTGTAGGTCATAGTTACAGAACAGCATGCAGGCAATCAGCTGCCTCTAAGGAAGCAAGATATTGGCTGATTAAAAGAGGCCGGACTTGGGGGACAGGGATGTAATTTACGCGTATAAAGCAGGGGTGTCCCCCTGGGAATATGCTGTTCAGTTTTTGGGCTCCAGTTTATAGAAAGGGTTTTAAAATTAGAGAAGAAGAGTGAAAAGGGAAAAACCCAAATGTTTGAGACCCCCCCTCAGTTTATGTGTCACAAGTCCCCTTAACCCCAAAACCCGAAAACCTAAAAGTAGTTGACCAAAATTTTTTTTTTTTTGTTTTTGCCTCCTTGCGTTTCAACAGTTGTAATTTTTTTTATTTTTTCAATGACCAGTTGGATGAGGCCTCGTTTTTATTCGGAAAAGGTTGTACTTTATGGGGAATAGTTTAAATTGTTATAAATAATTGCAGAATTTTTTTTTATTTAAAAAAATTTTTTTTAACATTTTTTTTTAAACCATTCACATTTCACACTTAATAACTTTTTAGATTAATTCTACAAGGTTATTAAGCCGTGGTGGGTACCTAATATGTGTAGGTTTTTTTTGTGTGTGTAATATATGCACAATATATATTTTTTATTAAATATTGATATTTATTTTATTATTTATTTTTTTATTCATTTTTTTATACTTTTTCTGGTTTTTTTTTACTTTTTTTTTAAATCCCATGAAGGGAGAACTGTTGTACAATTTTTTTTTTTTAAACACTTAGTAATGTATTAGCCTATTCATATATGCTAATACATTCTAATCTGTGTCACTTTGACACAGGCAGTGTTCTGGACAGCACACAGTGTGTCCAGGTCACTGGCTTATTACACAGATAGCTCTGGGGCCACTCTAGGCCCCCAGGGCTGACTGTGCAGCCATTCCCCAGGCTCTGTTGGGTCACCAGGTGTTCCGATCACCCGACAGAGCAGGGGAACCCTTTGATTGCGCTGCAGTAGCGCACCGGCGCAATCAAAGGGCTAAAGCACCGGGCTGCGGAGGTTTCCCCCGCTCCCCGGTGCTCGCAGGGGATGCTCTGGGATCAGGGCTGTGTAGTACAGCCCCGATCTCAGCGCAGCTGCGGCACCCGGGCGGCGCAAACTTCGGTGTCTGCAGCAACGTCAAAAGACGGTGGGCGGTTGTTAAGGAGTTAATTCAAGCCATACTGATGCTATTTTTTTCATGAATTGCTTATGTTTTGTTGTCTATGATGATGTTCTCCATTGTGAGGTTGAAATTGTATTCTCACCTTAGAATTATACATAGTATCTTTCCAATTGTTGAGAAAGATCTGGGCGTTCTTGTAGATCATAGACTACAGAACAGCATGCAGTGTCAATCAGCTGCCTCTAAGGCAAGTAAGATATTGGCGTGTATTAAAAGAGGCCTGGACTCGAGGGATGAGGATGTAATTCTACCGCTGTACAAAGCATTGGTGCAGCCTCACTGGGAATATGCTGTTCAGTTCTGGGCCCCAGTTTATAGAAAGGATGTAATGGAGCTAGAGAGACTACAAAGACGAGCAACCAAACTTATAAGGGGGATGGAGCATCTTAATTATGAGGAAAGGTTAAAGTGAATTGTTAAAGTGAATTCACATGGCGTATGGCCGGAGTATAGCAATGTATACTGTGTGCACCGCTATACGCCGGGTGTTTTAGAAGTACGCGCTGGCCACTCTATATGGTGTTAATAATTATAAAGTCAGCACTGAATGAGCTCGTGAAATCATGCACAGTTACGTCTCCAGGTGTCGGCGATAGTTTGGACAGAGACTGGGAACTAGGGATTACACTACTCTTCAGCGGGAATGGCCTTGTTAAAAAAATAATGAAACTTCAGGCTTCACACCTCATTACTGCATTTCCAACAACTAACAGCTCTTGGTGGACTGATCCAAACAACACAGCCAGACTGTGTGAGGCAACCAACCAATTTCATCCGTGACCAGGAAGGGAGCTGCCAGAGGAACAACTCCTAGGACCAGATGTAAAATGTGTTTGTCGTGCTTCTGAATTTATATACGTAATGTGCAATACTGGAGTCTTTTTATCTAGTAGTGGAGCCATCCTGCTGTCTCAGGCACCAGTTCCCAGGGGCAACGGCAACCAGGGCTGTAGTTACTGATAGTCATCCATGGGCAGGTCCCTACGGCAGCACTATTTAGGGGGCAGCATTTTATGGGAAATCCTATGACTAATTACACTAAACATGGTAGTTGTGTTAGACCGAGAGGTGGGGGGAGGGGGGGGGGGTGCCAAATCAGTATGTCATATTTGAAAGGATTCAATCTCCAGAGGAGAAAAGTCTTCTTCACTATGTGAACTGTAAATCTGTGAAATAGCTGCCCGAGGAGCTGGTCACAGCAGGAACAGTTGAGGGTTTCAAGAAAGGCTTAGATAACTATCTGAACACTATCAGGAGCTCAGAAATCATGGTGCCAGGATTACAAATTACCAACACAGGAATGAGCAGCAGCCTTAGTCTTTGCTGATAAGATAAAGTTTTATGTTTAATAATTGGATATTGATTTTGAATGATCAATTCAGGGAGACTTTGCTGTTAAAGTTTCCTTGACAGCTGAATAGTCTGGCGAATGATGTGAGGGTTAGAGGGTGATGTCCTCATCATTAGTTGAGGAGGCTGTATTCTGGGCAGGGAAAAAGTAAAGGTAACTCCCTACCCTCATTATGTGATTGGTTGGTTGTAGCCAAGCCTCCAATAAATGTGTAAGATGTCACCGGTAGGAACCAACAGATATCCAGGTGTGCAGATGATGGTTCGCCGTGGCCTGTTGCTATGTGGTCATGAAATGAGAAGGATATGGTGTGTCCAGTGCAGAAAAGATACTCAGAAAAATCAGTTTATATGTCTTGGCAGGATTTACTTGTGGCGTATAAACTTCACAAAGAATACAGTTACATTATCTTCTACATTTGTATAACTCACATTGAGGCACTTCACTTTGACTACTGGACCCCAACCTACAGTCTGCACGTCCTCAACACCAAATAGGAGTAGCCTATTCCACATCCATTTCCATCCTGTCACATGCAAACTGTGGTCCCCTAGGCCTAGCTAGCTTCTACTTCAAAGGCACCTCTGGATGTAAGTGATGAGGGCTCCCTGTAAGCCTTACCTGTCTGGCATTGGTGTTTCCTGTAAAACAGAAAATAGCATGTTTTCTCATGCTTGGTATTTCCCTCTGACCTTAGCTTTGTGACTTGCACTTGCTCTGATATTCACCTTATGTCTGTTTCTGTTCTCCGAATTTATATAATTATCTGTAAGTATTCCGGGGTGTATGTAGGATTTTGTGACGTTTGGTGGTTTGTGACAATGGCTGCCTAATAAATATAAAGATATACCAAAACCATGTACTGTATACACACTGTGACAGATATTTACATGCATTCCAACACATATATACACTGTGGTACAGATATTTACATGCATTCTAACACATATATACACTGTGGTACAGATATTTACATGCATTCTAACACATATATACACTGTGACACAGATATTTACATGTATTCAAACACATATATACACTGTTACACAGATATTTACATGCATTCCAACACATATATACATTGTGACACAGATATGTACATGCATTCCAACACATATATACACTGTGACACAGAAATTTATATGCATTCCAACACATATATACACTGTGACACAGATATTTACATGCATTCCAACACATATATACACTGTGGCACAGATATTTACATGCATTCCAACACATATATACACTGTGACACAGATGTTTACATGCATTCTAACACATATATACACTGTGACACAGATATTTACATGTATTCAAACACATATATACACTGTGGCACAGATATTTGCATGCATTCCAACACATATATAAACTGTGACACAGATGTTTACATGCATTCTAACACATATATACACACTGTGACACAGATATTTACATGTATTCAAACACATATATACACTGTGACACAGATATTTACATGTATTCAAACACATATATACACTGTGACACAGATATTTACATGCATTCCAACACATATATACACTGTGACACAGATGTTTACATGCATTCTAACACATATATACACACTGTGACACAGATATTTACATGTATTCAAACACATATATACACTGTGACACAGATATTTACATGCATTCCAACACATATATACACTGTGACACATACAATATGGAACACGCATTCAGCGTTCAGGACATGGATGCTTTAGCAAGCAGTGTTTCTTATAGATGCTGTGAACATTCTGTCCTCCTGCTGTGTGTATGTGATGTATGTCATCTGCTGGTGAAAGGTATCATTTATTTAGAGGGGTTTCCTCACCACAATGATTAGACTTTAAGCATGTATGCAAAGGTAAATGGAGACTATTACCAGCTACATTGATTGTGTTTTGTTTAGGAAAGATAAGATTTTACACAAGCTTTCCTAGGTTACCGACCATCTCTCTCTGCTCTCTTAGCTCCAGCTGCTCTGGCCGGAATGGTGATATCTGTTCCTGCTGTTTGTTATTTTCAGCCTGGGAGCTTGTTTATCTATGTTACTGACAAGATTTAACCCTTTAGAGCTCTATAGCCTTGTGCACTACAGTGTACTGACCTTCGTCACTCATCACTGTAACAGGCTCAGCTAGGAATAGCAGCGCTAACAATGTCATTCACTGCTGTTAAACCACCCAGAGCCTTAACAGGAAGTGGAAGCCTGATGCTGTAGAACCACCCACAGCCTGAACAGGAAGTGGAAGCCTGGAGCTGTAAAACCACCCAGAGTCTTAACAGGAAGTGGAAGACTGAAGCTGTAGAACCACCAACAGCCTGAACAGGAAGCAAAAGCCTGAAGCTGTAGAACCGCCCACAGCCTGAACAGGAAGTATGTATCCTGAACTGTAAGAACTGCCCAAAGCCTGAACAGGAAGTAAAGAGCCTGAAGCGGTATCGCATCGCCACACAGCCTTGAACAGAATGTGAGTAGCCTGAAGCTGTAGAACCACCAACCAAGCCACTGAACAGGAAGTAGAAGCCTGAAGCTGAAGAACCACCCAACAGCCTGAACAGGAAGTAAAGGCCTGAAGCGTATAGCATGCACAACCTGAACAGGAAGTAGGCCTGAAGCTGTAGAACCACAACAGCTGACAGAAGTAAGAGCCTGAAGCTGTAGAACCCCACAGCTGAACAGGAAGTAGAGCCTGAAGCGTAGAATCCCAAAAGCTAAGCCTTCCAACATGAAGAAGTAAAAGCCTGAAGCGTAGCCATCCCACAGTCTGAACAGGAAGTGGAGCCTGAAGCTGTAGAACTGCCACAGCCTGAACAGGAAGTAAGAAGCCTGAAGCGTAGCAATCCCCCACAGCCTGAACAGGAAGTGAGAGCCTGAAGCTGTAGACACATCAGCTGAAAGAGTAGTAAGCTCTGAATGAAACCACCACAGCGTAAAGGAAGTGGAAGCATGAATGCTGTAGAGCAGCTCTATAAACAAGGTGACATTTTTAATGTTCACTTTTCACCAGAAGATGGCAGACAGATTTACATGCAAACTGTCCAAGAACGATGGAGCTGAGACAAGAGCATACTTCACACGCACCCTTTTGTCTTCTGATTCTAGGAGATTTTAGCTCAGCCCCTGGAATACCCCCGATCATCCAAGAAAAACTGAGTTTTGGGAGTGATGTTTGCATGACGCCCATCCTCTTCTTAAATACATTTAAATGTATAGAAAAGAGGAGTTAGGACACAAGGGGTAGATTTCTGCTCCCATAATGCCTTCCCCTTTGCACCTCTGATTACTTATACAAAAAGAATATGCATATATCTAAAAGCCACAAATCTGTGACATTCCTAAACACCCATGAAAATGACTAAGAAATTAGTAACAGGAAGTTTGTCAATTATCTCCATAGTCAGAGGCTAAGCTGTGAGGTCTTTGTGTATGTGTATAAATGCTTGTCTATATGTGTAATAAATGTGTAGTGTGTATGTGTACTCTCCTGGTCAAAGCCCCCAAATAAACAATGCCAGCTGAGTGTCCCTAATTCCCAATGAGTGCCCCCTATAAGCAACACCAGAAAGGTGTCCACCCCCATAAACAAAGCCAGCAGAGGACTAAACTACTATATAAGTACCAAATAACATTTGTTAGATATCTTCCATAATAGCCGGGAAAACACCCCATGAATAAGATCGGGAAGGTTCCCTTCAAAAACATTGGCCAAAGGCCTCAGGGAAGAAAATCAGTATGTATGGGTGTATGTGATCTGGAAGGATGGATTCATGCTCAAATTGGTTGACAGTGCCTTTCACATAGATGAGTGGCCCAGAGAATACCACGAAAACAATCCCTAGACCATAACGCTGCCACCACCATCTTGTGTTCTTCCAGCAATGGTTGTAGGACGTTTGTTCTCTTGATATTTCATATCTGACACATCAATGTCCATCCGTGTGATGAAGCAGAAAATATGACTCAACAGAGAAGAAAATCCTTTTTCATCAGTGGAGGTCCAATTCCGATACTGCCAGGAAAATTTAAGATTTTTCTGCCAATGCAGCTTGGTTAGCAGAGGTACAGTGACATACGTCTGCTCCGGAGCCCCATACACAGTAGGGTTAGCAGAGGTGCAGTGACATCTGTCTGCTCCAGGCCCCATACACAGTAGGGTTAGCAGAGGTGCAGTTACATCTGTCTGTTTCGGGGCCCCATAGACAGTAGAGTTAGCAGAGGTGCAGTGACTTCCGTCTGCACCAGGGCCTCATACACAGTAGGGTTAGCAGAGGTGCAGTGTCATCCGTCTGCTCCGGGGCCCCATACACAGTAGGGTTAGCAGAGGTGCAGTGACATCCGTCTGCTCCAGGGCCCCATACACAGTAGGGTTAGCAGAGGTGCAGTGACATCTGTCTGCTCTGGGGCCTCATACACAGTAGGGTTAGCAGAGGTGCAGTGACATCCGTCTGCTCCGGGGCCCCATACACAGAAGGGTTAGCAGAGGTGCAGTGACATCCATCTGCTCCAGAGCCGCATACACAGTAGGGTTAGCAGAGGTGCAGTGACTTCCGTCTGCACCAGGGCCTCATACACAGTAGATTTCGCTGACCTGTTATGTTAGACATAGCATTGGTCTCCCCCTGGTTCATTTTAGTTGTGAGCTGCTCTACTGAAACTTGTTAGTCGCCCTCGCAAACATTTGTCCACTCACAATACACTTTCACCACAGCAGCACATGAACAGTTCACAAACTGCAGTGTCAGAAATACTGCCACACTTGGGCCAAAAAACAATAATTATCCCTTTCTGTAGCCCTGATAAATCTTCCCTTTTACCCATACTTACCAACTGTCCCTGATCATCAGGGAGACTCCCTGAAAAAGGAGGAGTCCTCCCGGCCTCCCTGAAGAGTTGGTAAGTCTCCTGCTATGGTAGGTTTGCCACCAATCCGGTAAACCAGCGTCAGGGATGGTTTTACTGCCGGTGGCCAGTACCGGTATTTTATTTGGACCGGCCATATCAAGTACTGGTAACTTCTAGAATAAACTCTTGGGCATCCTATTAGGTGATGTTCACATGACTTGTTTGGAAGCTGATTTTTCAGTTCCCAAATCAGCATCAAAACCTCACCTGAAACGCGATTCTTCAGAAGAGGTTTTGGACGAGGTTTCCAGCCATAAAAATTAATAGCCAGAGCAAAAAACGGTGCCGAAAAATGCTTCAAAACCGCGCCGCGCATTATATACACTAGTGCAGCATCTATGGCCAAACACAGTCACAAGTTGACCATGGTTGGTCGCTGTTAGCCTAAGGCTATCTGGCAGCGAAACCACGTGATACATCTGAGCACTTTCTTTCTGGCTTTGGGTTGCTCTTTATATAGTGGTGGTACCAGGGTAAAGCATCATGAGCTGCTGCCCTGACATCACCTGGTGCAGAGGGACTACATTGTAGCTCAGCTCTGAAGGAAGCTGATTGATGTGCTGTTACCCAGCTTGGATGCTGGTTAGGAGATCCAACGTCCAGTAAAGCTGAAGGATACCACATCCCCTTATCAGCTTTCCTCCAAAACTGTCACACAGATGTGACAAGGGGGTGTGGCTTTATGCAAAAGAGGGTGTGTCATGTAAAACAAGGGGTGTAGCCCACTGAAACTATCAAGGCGGCAAACTGCAAAAGTTGGCAAGTATTCTTTTAACCATGACCTCAGCGAGGGATATGCTCAAAGACCACCTATCACACACCTGTCACGGTTACCCCGTGACCCCCCCTCCGGGTCGTGGGCGCATCCATGCCCCACAGGCGAGTGGCGGCGCGACCAATATGTTGGGCCGCGGGCGCATTCGCTCCAACTTACCCAATCACGCTTCTGTGTCTCTGCTTCCCGGCGTGCGCGTCCCCGCCTCCTACGGCGCACGCGCGCCGGCACTGTTACATTTAAAGGGCCAGCGCACCAATAAATTCCATTGCCGGTCGCTGCCCCTATTTAAAGCCTGCCCCTTTCTGTACCCAGCGCCGGATCTTTAGTGCCATTAGCCTACTGAGAAAGCGTTCCTGAAGTCTTGTTCTGATTACCGTGTACCGTACCGTTGCCTCTGTCCCTCGACCACGAATCTTGCCGCCTGTCCTGACCTTCCTGCCTGTCCCCGACTACGAGCCTGCCTGACGATTTTGTACCACGCTACACCTCGGCTGCCTCCGCAAGCAAGTCACATCAGTGGAAGCGACCTGGTAGACTCCCGCCGCAGCAAGTCCATCCCGCTTTGCAGCAGGCTCTGGTGAATACCGGGACCTACTTAGACTCTGCTCCCTGGCGTGGCTTACGCCATCGCTTGCGGTGGTCCAGAGGATCCACTACCGTTGCCCGCGACAACACCCTATATACTCACCAAGTCAAAAGTAGGAAGTGGTCATAATAATGTGACTCGACTGTGTATAGCTCTAGATACAGTTGCCAGTAATATATCTAATTGCAACATCCAAACAAATAATAAATTATACAATTCCTGTATCTGAGCTGTAATAAAATATCAGTTATGTTATATTTCTCATATTCCTTAACCAGCCAGCGTCTTGTGTTGCAGCATGTTTCTGCACCGAGTATCCTCAAACATACCAGTATAACCCAGTATACCCAGTCCTCTCCGTTACCGGCTGACTACACTGCTCCAAGGAGGTGCTGACCTTGGCAACTATCATATAAATAAGTGCATTCAGGTCATTGGTTCATCGCTCTTTCCCCCTGTTCCTGTCCTCTATCTCTCTTGCAAATGTATTTTACTAAGTGGGACACGCTACTGCTGCGCTAAAGCTTATAATCCGTCCCATTTCTTCTTTATGAGATTAAATACTGACATCTCATATCCATGAAGTCTGGAGCCTTCCATCCACCATGTACATAACATAAAATAATTATTCTATACAATGAAAAAATGGGGACAAGCCAGGGCTGCTTCTCTACAGGGGGATTTTTTTTTTTATCACATCAGGCTCCATGTGATGATGCGGCTTCATGTGCTGAACACATAGAAAGAATAGGGGATGTTCAACAAATAAGAAGGAGCTCGCAAAGTTTTTCCTTTTTATTATTATTATTTATTTTTGAGCGCCCTTGGTTCCAGGGTGATGTACATTCGGGTTTCATACATAACATAGGTCAAACAAGTACAAAGGTGACAAATTAATAAGTAACAACTGGTACAGAAGGAGAGAGGACTCTGCCCGTGAGGGCTTACACTCTAAAAGAAAGGTGGGAAGAGACAGAAGGTGACGGGCAGACATGGTTGTGGAGGGTGTAGTGACAGCAAGGTTATTGTTGGTTATAGGCTCCTGAAGAGATGGGTTGTCTGGTTGCTTTTGAAGCCGGTGAGAGAGGGGGAGAGTCTGAGGTGTTGGGGCAGTGAGTTCCAGAGTGTGGGGGAAGCACGAGAGAAGTCTTGGGGATGGTTTTGTGAGGAGATGACACGGGGAGAGCAGAGAAGAAGGTCCTGTGAGGATCGGAGATTATGAGAGGGGAGATATCTGGAGATTAAGGCAGAGATGTATGGAGGGGAGAGGTCATGGAGAGCCTTGTAGGTCAAGGTTACTAACTTGAACTGGATTTGCTGGGCAATGGGAAGCCAGTGAAGGGATTGGCAGAGGGGGGAGGCAGAGGAGTAGCGAGGACAGAGGTGAATCAGAAGGACAGCAGAGTTAAGGATGGATTGGATGGGAGCGAGGGTGCTAGCTGGGAGGCAGAGAAGGATGTTGCAATAGTCTAGACGGGAGATGACAAGGGCATGGACCAGCATTTTTGTGCTTTCGAAGTTAAGAAATGAGTGGATTCGGGAGATATTTTTCAGGTGGAGGCGGCAGCAGAGGCGAGGGTTTGGATGTGCGGTTTGAAGGACAGATTGGAGTCAAAGGTTATCCCAAGGCAGCGGACTTGTGGAGCTGGTGAGAGACAGTCCTTCTTTATGAATATTTATGAATTCATATACGGCAACTTTAATTGACTTCATTTATTTACAATTAGTATTAGAGGAGGTGTAAATAATGACCAAAAGATAATACAATGTTATCACCTGGTAATCAACAATTCTGAGGTTGATATGGAAAAATCAATACGATTGTAGCAAGTGCTGTGCTCAAAAGTTACTGACGACTTACAATAATCTAAGGCTTTGTTCACACTGGTTCGATTTTATGAAGATCTTGGTTTTTTGTTCCATTTATGTGTTAAATACATAGACTTGTGACAGCATGCACCTCATGCAGAGGGCTGGGGCATTCTGGCATATTTGACAAATAGGGTAAATGAGGCAACACTCGCTCCCCCCGGCCACTGTAAAAAAATATGATCCCTTAAAGGGGTTGTCTCACTACATTGATTCATCTCACTTCAGTTCTGTTTTTTGGTTCATTTTAATTTAGGGGCATGTTTACTGGCTTATACTAGGCTGCGTAGAAGCCAGGTTGTAGCTTAGCAAACCCGCGCTGGCGGGTATCAGGAGAGTCAAACAGGTTTGTACTAAGCAACCAGTGCTGGCAGTCTATCAGGAAGATTGAAGGGCGTAGCTATAGCAACCAGTGCTGGCAGCCCTATCATGATAGTTGAACGGTCAGTAGCTATAGTGACCTGAGGAGCTGATGAAGCCCAAAAAGAGGGGGTATCTAGGAATAGGTAGGGCACTGTTAATGGACAATAGTAAAGGGGGTTGTCCTGCAGATCTTTAAAAAAACCTCCTTTTTAGTGAGACAACCCTTTAAGGACCACAATGGGCGAATATTTAAAGGGGTTGCGCCAGAAATTTGGCCTCAAAAAGCGTGTAAACCAGTTCTATGATGTAAAAACGGTGCACTCCCAAAATTTCACCGATAAGTGCCTCGGTTTCCGGCCAAAAGACACTTTTTAGCGTGCCAAAGTTTTGGGGTGTTCTGGGGGCGTTACACTACATTAGTAAAAGGAGACAGATTTATGATTCTTTGACACCAAAACTTTGGCGCAGAACAGTTAGAAAAGCCAGACAAGGGTAAAAATTGGCCCGAGCCAAATTTGTGGGATTAAAACCCATGGGAAAAATCAAAAAGCTTTTTTGCTATCTACAATATATGAAAAAAACTTTGAGATTCTTAGTTGCATGTTTTTGGCAAAAAAATGCTCAAGCCCCCCGGTTACAAGGATCTCAGGCGGGTTTTCCCATTTCTATCTTTCTCTCACAGGGTCAACTTCGACCTCCCACTGTGCCAAACAGCCTCCAAAAAAGCAGAGAGAAAAATAAAAAAAGCACCTACCTTTTAAAGCATGTGCATTGATAAAAGCTGTGGAGGTGGGGTGTGGGGGCATGAACCAAAATGGGGGTTCTATTCCCCTTATATGTTTAAAAGCATATGTGCCAAATACAAGTAAGTTCTGCCAGAAAAAATTTCTGAAAAAAAAAAAATGCAAACCTGGGTGCCACTGGCATGGGTGTGGCACATTTTATAGCACACATCCAAAACCACTGGCCACC
>JAODAL010055211.1:0-24123 GCA_025379985.1 Phyllomedusa bahiana
CGAGCTTTCAGCCTGTCACTGTCCCTGGTAAGTTTGAACTGAGGGGCGTGTTTCTTTGTCTGTCTGTTTCTGCTCCCTCTCCCCCCTCCCATCAGCACACAGCAGCTACGTAACTTCTATACAGGGGGGAGGGGTGTTTGCTCTTCAGAGTTCACCCTGTGTGTGCCTGCCTAGGTCTGTTACAGGAGAGGGCTGATCTAGGAGTGTAGAGAGGAATATGAAGCTGTGTGCTAATAGAGCAGAGGGGATGCATGTGTTCCTATATCCCCTGCTTAGCTTACAAGTCTCCACATCTCCAGCAACAACAAGGGCAGTGTTACTATACTCAGGATGTCTCACTAATACAGGAGAACATAAAGTATTCACATGCCCCCTGATCTGTATAATATTAGTATAGTCACAGTTCCAAAGACACATCATGATTATAGTAACAGACAGGGTCACTGCTGTCACATCTATCTGTGTAGAGAGCAGGAGGAAGCAGGCACACACAGGGTTAATCCAAGCAGCTCGGACACAGACGCCAGAGTCCTCCTCCCCCTCCAGAAGCATTCTGTGCAGGAGGGGCTCTCTGCTCCGACCTGTCTTCAAAGGTGATTGAGTCATTCAGACCTGACAGCCAGTAAGATAGGATCAACAGGTCGGCTACTATAGAGATCTGAGAAGCTGATGTAGTAATACTAACAGGGCTAGCTCAAAATCAGTAGGACATTTGTAATGAACATATATTGCAAAGCTGCTTGTTTTTTAAAGATTTTTAAATTAAAACCCAATCATTGTAGCGAGACAACCCCTTTAAAGGCCACATGTATGAATAATGTCTAGGTCTAAAACTCTCTTTGTTACCCATAACAACCAATCAGAGTGCCCCTCTCATTTTCTATGGGTAACAAAGAGGGTTTTAGACCTAGACAGTTTTCATACATGTGGCACTTTTTGTAAATTCAGCAGATTTATCAAGGCAGTTGCGCCAGATTTCTGGCTCAATTTGCACCAAAAACCAGCTTTTCTCCACATTTACTATGTGTTTTTGACAGTTTCAGGTGCTTCTGCACCTCGTCCGACAAAGGGGGTGTGGCTTTGTAAAATGGCCGTGGCTTTATGCAAAGCGGGCTTGGCTAAAATGAGACAAAAATGCACCAGAATCTGCAACCAAATTCTGGCGTAAAAGTAAGCCAACTTATAGATGGTACAAACTTAGACTAGACAGTTCTAACCTGCAACAGATTTATGAACACTATGATAAATGTGGTGCATTATAAGACTGTCTAGTCTAACTTTACACTGTCTAAAAGTAAGTCACTATTGATAAATCTGCCCCATTGTGTATCACTCTAAAAGCCTGTTCCATATAACGAACATATGGTCTCTACCTTTTTCGACCCAATTTGCGACATGTTAGAAGAGAGGCTTTTTTGGTGTATTTTGTGGCAAAAAACTGTTGTAGCCCTATCCTATACATGTATCAACAGTCAGACATTTAGGGCCACATGTATGAAAACTGTGTAGGTGTAAAATTCACTTTGTTGCCCATAACAACCAATCAGAGCTCCCCTCTAATTTTTCAAGAGCACTGTACGAAATGAAAGGGGTGTTCTGATTGGTTGCTACGGGCAACAAAATGAGTTTTAGACCTAGACAGTTTTCATGCATGTGGCCCTTAAACTAGGCGCAGTTTCAACTAGACACTACACATTTGAATGCACCTAAGTTACGCACCTAAGATATTCTATGCTATTCAAGGTATACCACACAACAGATTTATGACTGGTTCATACATTTGGGCGCACTATACACTCATTTAAGCAATTAAATCGGCCTATGTGATGCTAGAAGCACAGGTTCTTTCCCTATTGTTCTCGAGTCAAAAAAACGAATCTACCACTCTGGAGTGGAAACGTTTTTTGTTGAACAATTTTGCTAGGTACGGGACTGGGATTTAGGATAAAATGTTGTACCAGTCAGCAGGGAATCCATCTGGATCTGGGGTTTTATTATTGTGGGGGGATGTAATTGCCAATCACACTTCTTCCTTCAAAATCTCCATAGTTAACCCTGGAAAAGATATTGGGCAACATGTCAGAAGAGAGGAACCTCCACGCCAGTTTTAAAGCGCATTAATCTGAATTACGAACTACTGCTAAAATACTTTCCACTAAACTTCAATAAGTGTTTCACCTTGTCCAGACAGGCTTCATTGCCAACAAACATTCATCTAAAAATTTAATGTTGGCAATTGCTGAAGCAACATACAGACAAGAAGAGCCCCAACCCGCTTCTATGTTTCTAAGTCTAGATGCAGAAAAAGCATTTAATAATGCCTCCTGGCCTCTTACGTTCCACTATAAATAGAAGCACATTAACTCACTTTATAGAACATTCAACTGGGCAGGGAAAAAAGCCTATATACCATGTTGTATTCTACAGCAACCCAAACTTAATGGAGTTTAAATTTTACAATACACCCTAGCCACATTAAGTCAATATACCACTGACTGGTCACAATATAGCTCAGTCTTCACTGCCAGGTCTCTATCTTTTGTCCCAAACATTGCTCTTATTTACCTTTTACATCTCCCTTATGATAAAATGGCACAGGAATTCAAGGAGAACCCATCACTCATTTCAACGTGGTGTTTCTGGCAAAAAAATAAACCCCAATTACTCCATATATCTTTCATTCTTGGGTAACCCTGATTTCCAACAGGTGAGAACTCATGGAGTGTTTAGAACATGATGTCTTATATTCAGTTGCACACTTTATTGACTCATCCAAAAGAAAGTCATACACATTAGGCGCCCTACAACAGCTATTCCCAACCATTTGTCTCCAATTTTTTTGTTTTTTACAGAACCAGTTATTTCCAAAAGACCTTTCTCAATTAACAGATTCAGATGGGGTTCCAAATTTGACTCACTTCTCAAGTCACCTACGCACAAGTCTCAAGTCTCCAGTGTACATACAAATATAGTAGATATTGTAGACTACTCTGCCACTGGTCTTATAAAATGGCATAAAATTGATTAGTTTTCACCCCTGGCCATTTCTGATGCCTACAGACTCCTTCCATCAGCACGGTATACAGAAATGCTGCTTAAGGTAAAATGTAACACACATATTACATCTCAAAAAGGCTACAGAATGGGTCTATACTCATCATCTAACTGTCTTAATTGTGGGAATACAGAGGCAGACCTATACCACTGTCTTTGGGTATATTTATGTGCTCCATGATGAAAACATGAAAAGTGTAGGGAGGATGTACAGTATCTCACAAAAGAGAGTACACCTCTCACATTTTTGTAAAAATTGTGTTATATCTTTTCATGGAACAACACTGAAGATAAGACACTTTGATATGATGTAAAGCAGTCTATGTATAGCCTGTATAACAGTGTAAATTTAGTGTGCCCTCAAAATAATTCAACACACAGCTATCAATATCTCAACTGCTGGTTACAAAAGTGGGTACACCCCTAAGATAAAATGGATAAATTGTGCCCAAAGTGTCAACATTTTGTGTGGCCACCATTATTTTCCAGCACTGCCTTAATTCTTTTGGGCATGAAGTTCACTAGAGCTTCACTGGTTGCCACTGGATTCCTCTTCCACCCCTCCATGATGACATCACCGACCTGGTAGATGTTATAAAAACCTTGTGCTCCTCCACCTTCCTTTTGAAGATGCCCCACATAGCTCAATAGGGTTTAAGTCCGAAGACATGCTTGTCCAGTCCAGCACCTTTACCCAGCAAAGCAGTGGTCATCTTGGAGATATGTTTGGGTTGTTATCATGTTAGAATTCTGCACTGTGGCCCAGTTTCCAAAGGGAAGGGATCATGCTCTATTTCAGTATGTCACTGTACATGTTGGCATTGATGGTTACCTCAATTAACTGTTGCTTCCCACAGCCAGCAGCATTCATTCAGCCCTACACCTTGACACTACCCCACCTTGCTTTACTGTAGGCAAGACACACTTGTATTTGTACTCCTCCCCTTGTTGCCACCACACACGCTTTACACCATCTGAACAAAATAAGTTTATCTAGGTCTCAACAAACCACATGACTTGTTTCCAATAATTCAAGTCCTTAGTCTGCTTGTCTTCAGCAAACTGTGGGCTTTCTTGTGCATCATTTTTAGAAGAGGCTTCCTTCTGGGATAACAGACTTGCAGACCAATTTGATGCAGTGTGTGGCGTATGTTCTGAGTACTGACCAGCTGACTCCCCACACCGTTAACCTCTGCAGCAATGCCAGCATCACTCATATGTCTATTTAGAACAGACAATCCATGGATATGACACTGAGCACATGCACTCAAAGTCTTTGGCCAACCATGGTGAGGCCTGAAGTGGAACCTGTCTTGTTAAACCACTATATGGTCTTGGCCACGGTGCTGCAGCTCAGTTTGACACTCAGCTTAACACACCTGCTCGCCATTCACATCTGAGACTTTGTAACAGTAATGAGTCACATGACAATATGAAGGGAAAATGCAAAATTGGGCACAATTTTTCCATTTTCACTTAGTGGTGCACTCACTTTTGTTGCCAGTAGTTTAGTAATTGATAACTGTATGTTGAGTTATTTTGAGGGCATGCCAAATTTACAGTGTTATACAAACTATCAGCTGACTGCTTTACATTATATCAAAGTGTCATATGTTCAGTGTTGTCCCATAAAAAATATAATAGAATATTTACAAAAATGTAAAGGGTGTACTCACTTTTGTGAGGTACTGTGTATTTTCTCCACATGTTTGCAGTGGCAGCTCAGTATGTTTTTAGACAAACTCACTTTTGTCATGAGAATGGAATATAAGCAATAAAGCAAAAAATGAAGGCCCTATCATCTGGTTCCAAGAACAAATACTAAGCGATCTTGACCCAACAGGGCCATTTTATTCAGGCAGTTGTCCTGGGGCAACACAAGAATATGGGAAGGAGGTGGTGAGTGTATGTCCCAGGAATCTAGGATCCGTGGGTTGGCACTGTTTGATTAACTTTTTGTGTGTTTTTAGGACATGCAAATAGTTAAAAAACGAAGTGAAGCAGTGAACATTTAGCTACAGGCTGCCTACAAGACCTCAGCGTGGTGTCCTGACGTAGGTGATGTGATGATATGAGTGTGTTTAAGGGTGGTTAGAGGCGGGGCCTTATGTGACATTGGGTGTGGCTAGAGGCATGGCCTGGTGTGACATAATTTATGTGGGTAGGGCCCACTGGCCTGCTATGCTAATAGGCCCAAAATGCTGTAAAGACAGCCCTGGACTCAACCACTCCTCGTCTGTGAGCAAAAGAGGTAGATGTGGCAGATATTGACCTTTCGCTCACAGAAGGATTTGCTGATCTAAAATATGTAGGCAGCTTTCTCAACACCACAGTTACTAAAAGGTTTTTACTGTGCCCTACATGTCTATATCACTTCACTATAACAATATTGCTGGAGACCCTTCAGAGTATTATAATACTAGAATTGTCCAGCATTGTCTGGAGATATAGTGTGGCATGAGGCCCAAGAGATTTAAAAATGGAAAGTGCCACTCTGAATGTCCTATTTTTGAACTGGGAAACTGGTCTTTCAGTGGGATATCATATACTGCTTATATTGTGGGTTCACAGGGCAAGAAAAGGAGACATTGTTATCTTTAAGAATATTTATTAGGGTAACTATAAGTTTAAGAGTAGCTTAAAATGACTGAATGCTCTCAATGTTCTTGATCTAAAATATAACAGAGATTTTAATGTTGCACATGACCAGATTGGTTAAGGCACTTTCTTCCTTTGAACTTTTTTATTCCTCATGACAACATGATACAGAGGATGTTTTAGTGTTAAGCATTTGTGAGTTTCTCAGCTTAATGAGATGTTGTACATTTAAACCTGTCCTATTGGGATATAAATTTTATTGTAACATGCATATGTTGGAAACCTAAATGAAAACCAATTACAGAAAAAAAAAAACTTTGGTATAAGATGCTTTAATCCCTTACCGACAATTGACTTAAACTTACATCATAATGCTGTGGAGGTCCTATATAGCGGACTCACTCCATACATCATACACAGCTACAGCGTCGGACTGGCCCACCGGAGGTTCGGTGGATCCTCCGGTAGGCCCCTGGTCCAATACAGCGGGGCCCGCGGTCACAGGCAGCCAGGCCCGGCACACACATAATGCCTGGGAACGCTCGGGCCCTTAGTCCTGAGCGCTCGCAGGCATGTGTGTGCGGGTGCTTAGAGGAGCAGCGCACCGCGGGTGCTCTGCTCCGCTATTCAGCGTAGTAGGTCTAAGGCCATAGGCCTCAGACCTACTAGCAGTCGGGTCCGCATCATCACGCAGGCGGCGCGCTATGACGTCATAGCGCGCCACCTATGCCGGGCTTCACTTGGAGAAGCCCGGCAGTGAAGCAGGATCCGCCGCAGCCGCTCATCGGGGCACGGGTACAAGGTACGTGGTTTTATTATTTTTTTTCATCTAATGAGGGCAGCTACCTGGCTACAAGAGGGGGGGCAAACTTCCTGGCTACAAGAGGGGGGCAAACTACAAGGCAAAAAGGGAGGGCAAACTACCTGGCTACAAGAGAGGGGCAAACTACCTGGCTACAAGAGGAGGGCAAATTACCTGGCTACAAGAGGAGGGCAAAATACCTGGCTACAAGAGGAGGGCAAACTACCTGGCTACAATGGAGGGCAAACTACCTGGCTACAAGAGGAGGGCAAACTACATGGCTACAAGAGGAGGGCAAAGTACCTGGCTACAAGGGAGGACAACTACCTGGCTACAAAAGGGGGGCAAACTACCTGGCTACAAGAGGGGGCAAACTACCTGGCTACAAGAGTGGGGGGGGGCAAACTACCTGGCTACAAGAGGGGGCAAACTACCTGGCTACAAGAGGGGGGCAAACTACCTGGCTACAAGGGAGGACAACTACCTGGCTACAAGAGGGGGGCAAACTACCTGGCTACAAGAGGGAGGGCAAACTACCTGGCTACAAGGGAGGAAAACTACCTGGCTACAAGAGGAGGGCAAACTACCTGGCTACAAGAGGGGGCGGCAAACTACCTGGCTACAAGAGGGGGGGGGGGGCAAACTACCTGGCTACAAGAAGGGGGGCAAACTACCTGGCTACAAGAAGGGGGGCAAACTACCTGGCTACAAGGGAGGGCAAACTACCTGGCTACAAGAGGAGGGCAAACTACCTGGCTACAAGGGAGGACAACTACCTGACTACAAAAGGGGAGGACAACTACCTGGCTACAAGAGGGGGGCAAACTACCTGGCTACAAGGGAGGACAACTACCTGGCTACAAGAGGGAGGACAACTACCTGGCTACAAGAGGGGGGCAAACTACCTGGCTACAAGGGAGGAAACCTACCTGGAAACAAGAGGAGTGCAAACTACCTGGCTACAAGAGGAGGGCAAACTACCTGGCTACAAGAGGAGGGTAAACTACCTGGCTACAAGGGAGGACAAACTACCTGGCTCCAAAAGGGGGGCAAACTACCTGGCTACAAGAGGAGGGCAAACTACCTGGCTACAAGGGAGGAAAACTACCTGGAAACAAGAGGAGGGCAAACTACCTGGCTACAAGAGGAGGGCAAACTACCTGGCTACAAGAGGGGGGGGCAAACTACCTGGCTA
This sequence comes from Phyllomedusa bahiana, assembly GCA_025379985.1. Lineage (NCBI taxonomy): Eukaryota > Metazoa > Chordata > Amphibia > Anura > Hylidae > Phyllomedusa > Phyllomedusa bahiana. Next base: position 7,650 of record JAODAL010055211.1, read on the forward strand.
CAAGGAGGGCAAACTACCTGGCTACAAGAAGGGGGGCAAACCTCCTAGCTACAAGGGAGGACAAACTACCTGGCTACAAGAGGGGGGCAAACTACCTGGCTACAAAGGAGGACAACTACCTGGCTACAAAGGAGGACAACTACCTGGCTACAAGAGGGGGGCAAACTACCTGACTACAAGGGAGGAAAACTACCTGACTACAAGAGGGGGGCAAACTACCTGGCTACAAGAGGAGGGCAAACTACCTGGCTACAAGAGGGGGGCAAACTACCTGGCTACAAGGGAGGACAACTACCTGGCTACAAGAGGGGGGCAAACTACCTGGCTACAAGAGGGGGCAAACTACCTGGCTACAAGAGGGGGCAAACTACCTGGCTACAAGAGGGGGCAAACTACCTGGCTACAAGAGGGGGGCAAACTACCTGGCTACAAGAGGGGGGCAAACTACCTGGCTACAAGGGAGGACAACTACCTGGCTACAAGAGGGGGGCAAACTACCTGGCTACAAGAGGGGGCAAACTACCTGGCTACAAGAGGGGGGCAAACTACCTGGCTACAAGGGGGGGCAAACTACCTGGCTACAAGAGGGGCGGCAAACTACCTGGCTTCAAGGGGGGAAAACTACCTGGCTACTTGGGGGGGACAGCTACCTGGCTACTTGGGGGGACACCTACAGGGCGACTGGGGGGGACAGCTACCTGGCAACTTGGGGGGGGCAGCTACCTGGCTACTTGGGGGGCAGCTACCTGGCTACATGGGGGCAGCTACCTGGCTACATGGAGGACAGCTACCTAGCTACATGGAGGCAAACTTCCTGGCTACTTGAGGGCAAACTACCTGGCTACTTGGGGGCACACTGCCTGGCTACCTGGATTCTAAGATTTTTGTGTCCAAATCTGAAGGGACGAGTGTAGGCCGAGACAAGTCAGCGTGACGGTGTGGACCGAATGGAGAAGAAAAGGGAACGTGACCGACTCATAAGAGAAACGTCACCTATGAGTCACTAAATATAACTGAAATGTAATCACTTATATGTGCGCAAAGTGTAATAGTTTATATTCAGTACTAATGTGGTGGTGATATGTGGTCATGGTGTGGGGGTATACTTCAGTCACTATGTGGTGGTGATATGTGGTCATGGTGTGGGGGTATAATTCAGTCACTATGTGGTGGTGATATGTGGTCATGGTGTGGGGGTATAATTCAGTCACTATGTGGTCGTGATGTGGTATTTGGTCTTTCTAGAATTATTGGTAATATTGGCCCTGGGATTCTGGTTTTGTGATGTTATTTGGGTAAGATTAAAGTTATGATGTTATCACATCAGTCTGCATAAATTGAAGCGAGGGTGGGCACCGTACAGATGGCGGAGACAGAGAGGCAAAGTGGGCCCCTAAGATCAATTCCTCTGGTGGGCCCCAGGCACCCCAGTCCGACACTGCACAGCTATCACCCGCCGCTAACAGCAGGGATGAAAGCTGGTTCCAATCCCTACTGTTCAACCATTTAGACACCGCAGCAATCATGACCGTGGTGTCTAAATGAATGAAGAACAGTGCCGCGCAATATTCCTCCCTCTTCCACTGCGACAAAATTGTGGGGTGTCGATCAGTTACTATGGTAGCCTAATGAAGGCTTACATAGCTGCCATGTTAACACTTCTTAGAACCTCTATATTGGTACACTCTTTTGCATTATATGTATAATGCAGAAGAGTGTAAGAGGGTGGTCAATTACCCTACTGCATTTAAAAGTAAAAAAAAAGTTTTGAAAGTATAGATAATAATAAAACATTAAAAGTTCAAAACGCCCCACTTTTGCCTACTTACAAAAAAAATAAAAAAAATTAAAAAGGTTACACACAATTGGTATTGTCACATCCGTAAAGTCCAATCTATTAAAAAAGAAGATAATTTTTCCCAAACGCTTAACATCATTAACAGAAAATAAATTCCAAACGCCAAAATTGTGGGGTTTTTTTTGTCATTTCACATCCCCAAAAAATTTGCATAAAAAGTGATCAAAAGATGCATGGGTCCCAAAATGGTACCAATAAAAGATACATGTTATCCTGCAAAAAATGTGCCTTTACTCAGGTCCATAGGTGGAAAAAATGGGATGTAGAAAATGGCACTGCAGCATAAGGTTGAGAGATAGAGAATGTTTTTATTGTTTTTTAAGTACTAAAACATAATTAAAACCCTCCATATATGTTGTTGCAGAATCTTGTCAACATGCAGAATACAGATAACACATCATTTACACTGGGGAGTGAACACCATCAAAACAAAACCCCTACAAACATGGCGCAGGTAAAAAAAATTCCCATTTCACCCCACTGGATTTTTTTATGGTTTTCCAGTACATTATATGGTATGGTTATATGATATGGTTAATGGCACCATTAGATAGTCCATCTTGTCCTGTGAAAAACAAAACCCTCATATGTCTTTGTAGATAGAAAAATAAAAAAGTTATGGTTTTCAGAAGGTGAGGAGGAAAAAATGAAGAGAAAAAATTATGACCACACAGTAGAAAGGGGTTAATGCAGAAAGTCATCATGTTAACTTAAAAAAGTGTAATGAACAAATATTTGAATATTACTTTTTCAAATATCCCAAATGCATAACCTAATACCAAATACGCTACTCATCAGAAAAAAGATTTTTGTGAGACTGCGCATCAAAAATTCTTCCACAAGCAATATACTTCAAGGCTTTTCTAAACCATGGATAGAGAAAGCCATACAATATTGGATTACATGTTGAATTTATATAAGAGAACCAATTGAATACTTCAAAAATGATTGTCGGTGTAGAGTAATTTATAAATGGATCAATTAGTAATGTAAGAAATATGGGTAACCAACATGTAAGGAATACACCCATTAAAATAGCTAATTTTTTAGCAGCTTTGTGTTCTCTCTTCTTGGAAATGTTATGTGATGTTTCAGCTAAAGCTTTGTTTCCAATGATCTTCCTATGTTTCAAGGTCACAAGAAATATCTTTATATAAATTCCAACCATAGTGGATGCTGGAATAAAAAAACAAATAAACAAAATAACCATTGACCATACTTTATTAAATGTAATTGGGCAGATATGATAACATGTGACTAAAATGTGATAGCCTTCAATTCCAGATACATGGGAGTTGGAAACAACCACCCCAAGTGAAAATATCATAGCAGTTGACCAACACAAGAAGACTAGACGTTTAATAACTGGCCCTGTGATTTTTATGGGGTAATGAAGTGGCTTACACACTGCATAAAACCTGTCAATGGCTATGATGCAGAGGTGAAAGATAGAAATAACACTAAGAGTTAAGTCAAAGCCATAATGTAGCTTACAAAATAAGTTTCCAAAGTACCAACAATTTTCCACAGTCCTTACCATGCTATATGGCATGATAAATATTCCAAGGCAAAGGTCAGTTATGGCCAAAGAAAGTATAAGGTAATTAGTAGGGGAATGGAGCTGCACAAAATGAGAGATTGAAATAATAATACCAAGGTTTCCAAAGACCGTAATGGATATGGAACAAGTAAAGAACATATATAGTCCCAATCGAGTACCCAAAGAGCGACTGTTAGAACAGAGCAAAAATGAATTTCCAAATTGTGAGCAGTTTGGAGTCATCAGATCCATATTATAAGAACACAGATATAGTCACCAATGTTCACTCCGTGAAATGTTTAGTGTTTCCACAGTGGTACTGAGGATCCTTAAAGAAACATAATTACAATTAATTTAATAATATTCAGAAGCATAATTTTAGGTTCATGGGCCCCAACACAAAACCTGCAACAGTCATTCAACTACAATGTACCATTTATAGTTAAGGTCTTCAAGTATAGGGAAAAGAGACCTTTGAGGCCCTTAAAAGGTGTTCCCATATCAGACCTTTATGGCATACTGATAGGATATGCCATAAATGTCTGATAGGTACAGATCCCACCTCTGGTTCAAACACCTATCGTATGAATGGGCCTCCAAAAGACTCTTTTCAAAATGGACCAGTAGTTCCCATTTGCACACTACTCTCCATTCTTTTTCTGTGGGAGTTCCGAGTACAGCAGAGTGGTGTGTTAGAGAGTAGTGTGCAAGCACAACTTTCTCTCCATATTAAATGGTAGACTTTCAGGGGCTGATTCTCACAATGGGTTTGAGTCCCAAAGGGGAGAGCTGCACCTATCAGACATTTATGGAATATGTTTTAATATGCCATAAATGTCTGAGATGAAAACATCCTTTTAATCCATGTATCTCATATACACTCACCGGCCACTTTATTAGGTACACCTGTCCAACTGCTCGTTAACACTTAATTTCTAATCAGCCAATCACATGGCGGCAACTCAGTGCATTTAGGCATGTAGAAATGGTCAAGACAATCTCCTGCAGTTCAAACCGAGCAACAGTATGGGGAAGAAAGGTGATTTGAGTGCCTTTGAACGTGGCATGGTTGTTGGTGCCAGAAGGGCTGGTCTGAGTATTTCAGAAACTGCTGATCTCCTGGGATTTCACGCACAACCATCTCTAGGGTTTACAGAGAATGGTCCGAAAAAGAAAAAACATCCAGTGAGCGGCAGTCCTGTGGGCGGAAATGCCTTGTTGATGCCAGAGTCAAAGGAGAATGGCAGACTGGTTCGAGCTGATAGAAAGGCAACAGTGACTCAAATAGCCACCCGTTACAACCAAGGTAGGCAGAAGAGCATCTCTAAAACGCACAGTACGGCGAACTTGAGGCAGATGGGCTACAGCAGCAGAAGACCACACCGGGTGCCACTCCTTTCAGCTAAGAACAGGAAACTGAGGCTCCAATTTGCCCAAGCTCATCGAAATTGGACAGTAGAAGATTGGAAAAACGTTGCCTGGTCTGATGACTCTCGATTTCTGCTGCGACATTCGGATGGTAGGGTCAGAATTTGGCGTCAACAACATGAAAGCATGGATCCATCCTGCCTTGTATCAACGGTTCAGGCTGGTGGTGGTGGTGTCCCTGGTGTGGGGAATATTTTCTTGGCACTCTTTGGGCCCCTTGGTACCAATTGAGCATCGTTGCAACACCTTGTTGAATCTATGCCACGAAGAATTGAGGCAGTTCTGAAGGCAAAAGGGGGTCCAACCCGTTACTAGCATGGTGTACCTAATAAAGTGGCCGGTGAGTGAAGTTATACTATAGACTCAGAGGTAAAGCATAGAGGATAAAATCATAAAGTGCTAAAAAAATTGTATATCAGGGGAAACTAGGATAAAAATAAAGAAGTAAATCTAATACATTCCTGCTGTTTAATATAATATACATAATATACATATTTTCGAAGACAATTTAAAAAGGTTTGAATTATACTGACATTTTCCCAAGAGCTATAAAAATGATCCATATATTAAGTACAAAATAAACAAACACTTAGCTAACTTTAGTGAAATTTTATTTTGCTAGGGGAGGTATTGATCTGGTCCAAGCTAATCAGTTTCAGGTTCACTTCACATTTTACCTGAATAGACAGCAATAAATTTTTTTCCATTAGACCAGTTCAGTCTTCTCATACTTCACATGATATTGGCAGAAAAATTGTAATGTTTTCCTGTCATGTGTGTAAAATGGGAAAAAAGTCAGTTTCGGGTTGCAGTTAAAGGATATTTCATGTGTTTGGTAAATACTGATGAAAGTCAGGGACATCATTATAGCCTTATTGATTTCTGTTCAATGTAAGCAGGAAATGTGCTGGTGTTCACAACGGGTTTCTGAGAAATGAGCATTTCAGTTAATGTATAATTCTGTACATATCCACGTTATCATTTTGGACAATTATAGTTATAAAGTGATATAATGCACAATTCATTGTACTATTATAGAACTGCAGTTTTAGGTGAATCTACCATTATTTTGTAATAGACAATGTAAGTTCCCATGAATCAAAAGTACAATCAAATACAAAGAATGTTTTAATGTCCTTTCTCTATATATGGTCACAAGGGAGAGATCCATTGGCAGCCTATCTTTTGACTTGTATACTTGTCATCCAAATCTCAACCTTCACATACCAACAAGATGCTTAGAAAGTGGTTGTCTACAATCTCTAGTGCATGGTCAGCTTTAAAAGTCCACAATACAATAACCAAAAAAAGATTGTTTCCAAGTACCAGATGTAAAGTACATTTACCTGATAGTGACTTGTAGTCTAGTTGTGTTAATTAAAATACACAGCTTCCTATTCCATCCTTTTAAAGGACAGATTGGGATCTCGGGAGACTTAATGTTAGGAGATGCCACCTTCTTGTGATAATGACGTTTCCTCATAGACTAACTAAGCAGACGATCACAGGGAATAGAACTGCAATAGCACAATTATCACTGAGAACTTTCTGAAAATAAAGTGTGAAAAGGAAACTTTATTGTGAAGGAAACTACAACAAATAGAATAAAATATATATTTGTAGTTGGAGAAACTGAAAACTAGCAAAGCAGTCTACACAACTTCTTGTCTGTATAATCTTATAGTACTATTACAGTAATCACTGTACTCCAACCTCACTCTGTCCACCCCATGCTGAGTGTAGAACAATAAGGCTAAGTTCACACGGCTTATTCACGCCGTAATTGCGGGACGGATTTTGCGCCGCAATTACGCCGTGTGCCATGCAGCGGGGGCGGGAGCTCGCCGGCCCAATAGACATCCATTATCCACGGAGCGTATCCCGCCGGGATAATGTGCATGTCACTTTCTCCCCGCTCGGCGTATTCGCCAAGGAATGAGGGGAGATGGATTCCAGAGTTCTCTATGAGAACTGTGGATTACCGTAATGCCTGGGACGGATTTCAGCCGTATTGGAGCGCAATACGGCGCGCAATACGGCTGAAATCTGTCCCAGAATCAGCCGTGTGAACATGCCCTAATTGTATTGCATGTAAAATGAATCAGTAAATTTCTTGACACAGGGCAGAGTGACTGATTATTGTCTGCCTCATCTCGAGTTTTTGTCTGCTATGCCACTTTCTGATGTGCAGGTACAGGTAAGTGTATAGCCCTGATTAGTTAGTGAGATTTATAGATCCCCCAATAGTAGATATCTAGGTCTCCTATTTAGTAGATATAGTAGGTAGTTAATATAGGTCCTTAGCATGCAGTTATAAAGACTCCCTGTAGGAGGGTGGGTAGGTATGTAGGAAAATACAGGTGTGTATATATAGGTATAAAGATAGGTAGAGTTAGACCCCATGTAACTAGATATAACGCCCCCGTAGGTAGATATAGGCTAAAGGCTAAAAAAAAGTTCTTACCTCCCCCTGTTCCCTCACAGAGTCACTAGGTCTGGGAGCTAGGGTTTGGCGTAAGCGGAGTGGCATCATCATAATCAACCTAGGCTCCTGGCTTCAGAGACTCACTGTTGTATCATGCCTCCCATTATGCTGATGTGTACATACAGCGCTCATTGAAATCAGGTAATGAACTGTCCCTGCTGTCTTACTGTGAATCTGTACAGTTAATGTGCAGCTGCTAACAATGCACAGCTGTTTTAAAATGGGATTAGATGACGATGATAAAGAGTTGGTGGGGCAATGGAGGGTTTAGAGTGGGGGGAAGAGGTGGTTTAGAATAGTGGTAGGAGTTGGTGAGTGGAGAGGGGCTTTAGAGTGGGGGGAGAAGGAGGGTTAAAGTAGGGGAAATTAAGGTGGTCAGGGAGGGGAAGTTTAGAGTGGTTGGGTGGAAGGAGTTGGTGGGGGGAGGGTGGCTTACAGTGGGGACTGGCTGGATAGAGGTGAAGGGTTAAACTGGGAGCAGAGGGTGGAGGTATCAGGGCTGACAGGTAGATGGAGTTATTGGAAGAGGTGGGGGTTGCATACCGCCCAATCTTCCAAGATCCTGAGGGAAGCCTTGAATTCCATCCCCAGTCCCGGACAGCTGGAGGTATGTCCCAAGGATCCAGGGCACATGCCCCGGATCCCTGGGACTGCCCTGTCTTTTTAACTGTGTGTTCTCAGGACACACAAACAATTGGGATATACTTGTCAACTTTCCTGTCCAGAGAGAGCCTGCAAGCATCCGCAACCAACTAGTGTCGGCTGCTTTTTATATAACTGGCGCCAGGCATGGCCTGTCCCCCACAAAAGAGACCTATTTTTTCTGGTTGTCTACTGTGGGGGATGTCACCCAGCTTTCATGGGCACTGGATAGCCTGTTCAACATCTGGAAAAGCTGGGTAACAACCATCCCCCATAGCAGGCTACAATGACTAAGCCAAGTGCTGTGGGGGATGAAGAGCAACCCAATTTTCCTAGGCTTCTGTCAGACACCTCCATTACTAAAACTGGAAACGAATAGAAAAAAAAACACGGACAGAACTGAAAAAAGGAGGAATGGAGATTGTGGTTTTGTTTCAACATTACTACAACATTTTTTGGATGCTAGACGCATATACATTTATGGATACAGACTTACTGCCTTGAAATTCAAGTTGCTTTCGTGCACCAATACCTCTATTTATCATGAGACCGCAAATCATATGTTATGGTAGTAAGTCCTTCTTCTTTCTTGTTTGTGGTCTATTGGAAAAAAACACTTTATTTAAATAAACGCTCTCTGACACCAGCCCTTGTTGACCAATCTATTAAAGAAATGGATACAATGCTGGTCTGATGTCCAATTAATCCAACTAAGTCCAAAGGAAGGAATCTGTAGAAAAATGGAAACACTACAAAAATCCCATTGTACTAACCTCCATTCCCTGCACCCTCTAAAGATCATGGCTATGGCTTATCTTCTGCTGGTTCAGGGGATGGAGTTCAAGCCACACAATATGATTCGGGGGGTTACAGGTCACAGCTGTAGTACAATCTTCATAGGGGTTGAAATTGCATTTGAAAACTCAGGAATGGGACGCACACACACCTGAGTCTTTTTTCTTACCCAGACACAGCAGTTGGGAGATACAGAGAACGGCTAGTAGGAATCTGGCAATATTATGTTTGGTATCAGAACGTAGCTGGGGCTCGCCAGGTCAGATGATACCAGAGTTGCCTTCCTGTGACCTCCACAGAAGAAGTTATGACCGATCTAAGGTCATATTCAAACACTCGGCCCAGAAAAAGACCCAGGGTCATAAGGAGGTAAGAGGGGATGTGACCAGGTAGGGTTAAAAGTGTATGCCTACCCACAGCCCATATTGTCTGTTAGCATATCGGAAGAAACCAGGAACTTGCCTGCATCACGTGCCCCCCCCATGTGGTTGCATAGCACAAAGGCCAAACATGAGGTAACTTACTTGTCTGCTTTATGTTGTTGTCAACCACATACCTGTATTCGAATATCTGACCAGTGTATATATCTGTACCCACTGTGAATGTAGTGTCCTGACTAGTGTACCCTTGAGGCAATAAAATATTCATACTTGGGCTGCTCTTTTATCCATAGTTGCCAACTTTTGAAAATGGAAAAGCAGGAGATTAAATGGGCGGTGCGCGTAGCTCGCCGCGGCAAAAATTTGCATGGACACGCCCATCTTTTGGTGTGACACGCCCCTTCAAAAGCCACACCCACTCTGCCTAACCGCATAATGGCCTTGGAAGAAAGCCAGGTAGATGCCCTTATAGCCAGGTAATAGCCCCCCATAACCAGGTAGTGCACCTTACAGGCAGGTAGATGCCCCCTTGCAGCCAGGTAGTTGCCCCCTTTGTAGTCAGGTAGTTGCCCCCTTTAGAAGCCAGGTAGTTGCCCCCTTTGTAGTCAGGTAGTTGCCCCCTTTGTTAGCCAGGTAGTTGCCCCCTTTGTTAGCCAGGTAGTTGCCCCCTTTAGAAGCCAGGTAGTTGCCCCCTTTAGTAGCCAGGTAGGTAGTTTGCCCCCTTTAGAAGCCAGGTAGTTGCCCCCTTTAGAAGCCAGGTAGGTAGTTGCCCCCTTTAGAAGCCAGGTAGTTGCCCCTTTAGTAGCCAGGTAGGTAGTTGCCCCCTTTAGTAGCCAGGTAGTGCCCCCTTTAGAAGCCAGGTAGTTGCCCCCTTTAGAAGCCAGGTAGGTAGTTGCCCCCTTTAGAAGCCAGGTAGTGCCCCCTTTAGTAGCCAGGTAGGTAGTTGCCCCCTTTAGAAGCCAGGTAGTGCCCCCTTTAGTAGCCAGTTAGGTAGTTGCCCCCTTTAGAAGCCAGGTAGTGCCCCCTTTAGTAGCCAGGTAGTGCCCCCTTTAGTAGCCAGGTAGGTAGTTGCCCCCTTTAGAAGCCAGGTTGGTAGTTGCCCCCTTTAGTAGCCAGGAAGGTAGTGCCCCCTTTAGTAGCCAGGTAGGTAGTTGCCCCCTTTAGTAGCCAGGTAGGTAGTTGCCCTCTTTAGTAGCCAGGTAGTGCCCCCCATGTAGCTCAGAAAAATAAAATAATAAAATCCACTTACCTTACCAGGCTCCTGCAGCTCCGGACATCTCCGATCTCCTCAGCGACGCATTATATAAAAAGTATTAAAATTTCAAATCCCCCCCCCCCCCCCCCTTTGCCATTTTACAAATTAAAAAAAAAAATTAAAAGTTACACCACAGCAATCTGATCTATTAAAATAATTCTTCTTGTATGCTCAACACCATAACAGAAAAAAATAATTTTATGAAAAAATTTGGGGTTTTTGTTCATTTCAAAACCCCCAAAATTGAATAAAAACGACCAAATGTCACATGTATTCCAAAATGGTGCCAATGAAAAGTACATATCAGCCTGCAAAAAACGCTCCCTCACTTAAAGGAGTTGTCTCCCCACAGGGTTTCAAAGAATGCATGAAAGAAATTCTCTGTCACTTCCTGGTTCAGATTAATTTGCATAAGCTCCTACAGCTCTGAGCTCTGTTGTGCTTTCAGATGCTAATTAGATTAGATTAGCTTCTCAAACTACTTGCAGGACTTCTTATCTGATCCCCAAAACAAAAGCCCTAATTACAGAGCTGTTGACCTGAGATAAATCACGCTTTTTACTGTCTGGCAGCACAGGACACTGACTGACACTGCTGACCTGTGTGATGACTCACTCTCTGTTATCTCATTGAACAAACAGCCCCAGGAGATTTGTTTACAAAAACAATATACTAATATCACTGTTAAAAACAATATAAATATCTCAAGGTTAGAGGACATGAAAAAGGTATAGGAGGATATTTTATATAGTGCATAAGTTACAAATAGCAAAGTTTTTAACAGTGATATTAGTATATTGTTTTTAGTATAGATAACATGACATGCACACCTGTGTAATCATGGTCAGTGAATAAAGAGGATGACGTGCCTTTACAACGCATGCTTGAGAAAGGAAGGCGTGCCTTCCGAAACGTCGCGTCATTGCATGGCGGCACTGGGCTGCAACTCAGCATGATCGGCTCCTACTAGTCTACTATGGGACTATCACTCACCTCCTAAACAGGAGAAGCTATACAGCTAAGTACTGCCACGTTTTCATATGTTTTTCATTGCCTAAGGTGCTCGTCATAGAACTATGTCTTTTATGCACCAATTTTATAAAATGAAGTAAAGTTAATGTTTTGTCCATACAGCCTAGTTTTACGTTTTTGGTTTATAGGGGAGTCTAAGCAAGGTACTATAACGGTGGGGCTATAACGTGTGATGCTAATATACGGCATTTTTTTCAATTTTGGTAAAGTATTTTTCCTTTTACCCGTAGGGAAATTTATTTTTTCACCATGTCTTTTGATGGATCAAAAATTCACTGTGAACGGGCTGAAATGTTTTTTCCCTGAAGCCGATAGAAATTGTTTTGCGCAAGTGAAGCGGCGGGGTTTTTCCCCCTAATACGAATGAAAAGGAACCTGTAACATTATACCAAAAAAACTGGAACAGTGATGGCAAAGAAACCATTTTTAACACTACATGCGTCACTCAATGAGTATTGAAAGCCCTAAAATACCTAAGGCCTGAGGAGCAATTTTCAACCTTTTTTACTTAAAGAAGACCAAAATATAGAAAAAAATGGCTGCCATACCCAACCCGATATTCTTTGGATCAATCCCCTAACTATAAAACACCTTCAGTTGGCAATAAAAAAATACTAAAAAGAAATTAAAATTTTGTAAATGAATATAAGTTACTGTGGATTCGACCAATATGAAAAAAACGCTAAAAATTAAACAGCAATATGGAAAAGCTACGATCTTACTACTACAGTAATTGAAAAAATTGAAGAAAATACAAAAGACTTCAATTCAACAGAGTCTATAATTGGTCAAGATAGATTCAAAAACGAAACAACGAAATTCAAAAGAGAAGTGCCCAAACCTCTAAAATGTCAAGTAATACATCAGACAGTTCTTATGAAAAACCCCGCACGTGCGAAAAGCCCCCCCCCCCCCAAACCTTTTTTTTAGAGATGTTGAGTTCACAAACGAAAAAAAAGAAAACACTCCATCCGCCCCAAAACGGGAGGAGGGGGTCACCTCCAGGAGGTACAAAACGAGAAGAAGAATAGTCTAGCCATAAATATCTCACACTTTACGTTGACCGAAAAAACCAAACCCCTAAACAAAGGATGAATTATTTTTCCTGTAAAAAAAATGATTTTTTTTCAATTTCAATGGTTTCCCAAAATTGTGTCGGTTTAATTAGGTTTTTAAATGTTCTATAATAAAGAAAATCAAGATAGTGTGGAATGTTCAGACTATCAAGGCGTTTAATAAAAAAGTCAATTTGTCCATTTTTGAAAAAATTCTACTTTGGAAGTATTTCTTAAATTGGTCATTAATGAAGTTATAAAAAATGGAAGTGCCCGTATGTCCAGAACCTTTCCCCCCCCTGAGGCAAGGCATTTCAGGGTTGTCTCAAAATAAGGAGTTATCAAAAAAAACCCAAAAAGGTGGGCAAATTTATCAGGGCCCGGAATTTTTATGTAAAAAAGCAAATGAAATTATTAGATGCTGAATGTATAAAAAATTAAACCCTATGCCCCCACCATTGAAATTAAAAAGAATTGATACATTTTGGAGGAAGCATTTACTTCAGACATTATTGATTAAACACAAAAAATTTTTTAAACAAAACCCCATCCTGGGTTCCTATTATCATTTTGTACCAAAGGTGCCAAGGCCCTGATGTCGCCCCCATGTGACCCATCGTGTCGGCATGGGCTCTCTTTGGGCCCCCTGGCAGTTTACATGATGGTTTTTTAAAAGAAACAAAAAAAAAAAAACTTTCTTGTCTTACTGATACTACCCAATTTTTTAAAAAAAATTAAAACCGGGAGGTGATGACGTCACTTTCATGTCACACTTGATATTAAGTCCTATATACAAACGTACCTTTTTTTTTTTTGGGCGTCAGCAGTCAGAGAAGCCTAATGCATGATGTAACTTTAACCAATAGACACTTAACCTTTTTATGAGTTTTTCGATTTGGTGCTGCTAAAAAACTATTTTCGATTTGGAAATGAATATTTTTTACAGACCAAGGCTTATCTAGGGGCTGCCTGTGGGCCCCCCTAGTCAGCCAATCTTTTCTGTCGGTTTTAAAATTGATCATGACTTACTTCGGAATTTTCCACACATATAAAGTTGGGGGCAGGTTATGCCCGATGAGATCTTAATGTGGAGGGGAATGAGAAACAACAAATGAATTTGTGGGGTATCTCATTTCGAGATCCATTGATTAAATTTAGCATAAATATTCAGAAGACTGAAATAAATTTTGGATGTTTAAAATTATTAGGGCTCAAGTAGTAATACATTCCAAACAACGCTATATTTAAACCCACAAACGCAATAACATTCCCTCGATAAGTTTTCATACCCCTTCAATTTTTATGGCTACCCAAAAAAACCCAAAAAATAAGGGGACGTGCTTTGTTAGATATTTATATGTATGATTTAAAAAAAGCAGGAATTGGTTTAACAAATTTGTGAAAAGAGGGTTTCAATGAGAAAAAAAATTTGGGACAGATAGGTTTAAAATCAGAGCAAAAAAAAAGAGAAGAGTTTTTAAAGGGAAAGTAAGAATAAACAACACAGTTTTCATTTCTTTCCAAAGTTGATAAACATTCTAACATCATAAAAAATGCCATTAATCATAATTGGGACTTGCTACAATTTTACCCCCCGTTTGGACATCTGTTTAGGGAAAAAACCATTTTTATTAAAAAAAGTTTGGGAAACAATAGGCAACAGCCCTTTTACACTCGATTTTCGCCCCACCAGATTTCCAGACAAAAATCCCTTCACCCAAAGAATGGCACACATCCTTTTCTACTCAAAAACTGTTCCGCTATTATTAAAGGTTCAAAATTAAAATCCACATCAGGGATTATTTAATTTTTAAAAGGATACTTTTTTGCACTAGCCAACGTAATCAATGTTAAAATGCCATGTAGCAAATGGGGATATAGGACAACAGCCCCTCATGAGAATGGATAGGGGAAAAAATAAAAGTGCTATTAGAAATTTTAAAAATAAAAAAAATAGCTCAACGTACCCACAAAATTTGGTGAAACAAAGTGCGAAACATTTCAATGAATAAACATTTAAAATCTGTGATTTCGTTGGTGTTACTTGAACAAGTGAAAATCTCAGATATATGCCAAAAAAAAATAGGTTACTACAGAGGGAGGCGTTTGGATTGCAACAATGGATACAAATTTCACCAAAGGGGTTAAATATCTTTGAGTTACTGCTATTTGAACTTATGCACTTATAAATATTCTCCTATACCTTTTTTCATGTCCTCAAGCTTTGAGTATTTTATTGTTTTTAAAATTGTGTTAGTATATTGTTTTTAGTTAGATAAATGCTGAACACCTGTGTAATCATGGTCGTGAAAAAAAGAGGATGACGTGCCTTTTAAAAAAGCAGCTTGAAAAGGAAGGCGTGCCTTCCGAAAAGTCGGTCATTGCTGGGGGCACTGGGCTGAAAAAGAGATCGGCTCCTACTAGTCCTATGGGATATACCACCACCCAAACAGGGAAGTTACAGCTAAATATGCCAGTTTTTATGTTTTTATTGCCTAAGGGTTTGTCTAGAACTATGTCTGTTATGCACCTTTTAAAAAAAAGAAGTAAAGTTCAATGTTTTTGTCCATAAGCCTATTGGTTTCGTTTTTTTAGTTTATAGGGGGTCTAAGCAAGGGACTCCCAAAAAGGCTGGGACTATAACGTGTGTTTCTAATATCGGCATTGTTTTCAATTTTGGATAAGGTAAATAAAGATTGCCAGAGGTCACCCATTAGGGTCCGCCACCTTGCCTGCTGTGCCGCTACGCTACTTGGCACTCTACTCTGTCACGCGCTGGGGTTGTTCCACCGTGACATTTTTTAAAAAACGTGAAGCAGACCCCCAAAAGTGTCTCCAGTTGATCAACAGCAAAGGGTTCCTTTTTTGCATTTTACTCTCTATTTTGGGTGGGTGGGAAAAAAGTGCTGATTTTGTTTTGACCGGGGGTCCAGGGGGTGGCCACCCTAACTGTTGTTCATTTTGATGGCCTTAATGCGAGGATCTGTTGGGGGAAAAGGGGGGTCCAAGCACTCATGTGAGGATGGGGCCTTGATTTCCCCAACCCCTTTGGGGTTTAGGGGCACTAGCAAAGTTATCTTCCTCATCTTCCCCCTCCGCCCCAAATTGCGCCAACCTCTTTCCAAGGCAGGGTGTCCCGTAAAATCGGTGTTAGGAAAACCTCCCTCCTTTTCCTCCGCTTCCCCCCGGGAAACTTAAAACAGCCCGACTTGCCCAAGATGATGCCCCTGAGAGTTGAGGCGCCGCCCTTTCAAATGCCCCCGGACCCCGAACCCCTGCTTAATGAAGACCCATAAAATTTGTGAAACGTCGGGCCTGTGGATTCGACGGGGAGAAAGTTCGGTCCCTCTGTGCCTTCCTCCCCCCGTCGCTGGCAGGACCTGATGTTTCAGGGGGTCCAAAAGATCGTTCCAAACAAGATCACCCCAAGTCAGCTGACAAGGGGCCCTCCGCACTGACCATTTTGGTGGCGTCTTCAAAAAATGGCAAGGATGGGGCAGGCTCTTCACCTGCTCCACTCTCGGGGCTCAACACCCCAGGTCCGCACCGCTGCTTGTCAGGCCCTGTGTATTCGTTCTGCGTAATGGCATTTGGGCTGCTGCCCACAACGCTGGACATGTGGGGGGGTGGAATTCCAGGTCTTGCCACGTAAAAAGGACGGTTTAACTGGAGGCCCAGCTGGCGCAACACAGCCAGGGGGGAAGAAAGGGGGGAACAGCGGGGGTGGGGGAACTCGACCCTGGGCCCTTTTCAGCAGGCAGTCCGACCCGGGTAGCTTTAGAAATTTCTGGACGAAGAGGTTATGACATTGCCAGGAAAGGGGTGTGCTCCAGCCTAGATCTTAAAGGGGGGCCGCAGATTTCCCCGTTATCGCCCCACCCCCTTTCCTGGCACAAGGTTCTTGTCACTCAGCGCCCGGTCTCGTTGCGGGAGCCGTCCACAGCTCCCCGAACTGTGTGGGGACGGGCTCCCAAGACAGATTAATTTCAAAAGGGGTTGGTTTC
>JAODAL010055212.1:0-24122 GCA_025379985.1 Phyllomedusa bahiana
ACAAAAATCACACTCAGCAATTTGAAAATTCTTCAACACTTCACTTACCCTTCCATCAACAATGAGACCTTTTCTAATTTCTTACACTCAAAACCAGCAGAGGGCGCGTGCACAAAAACCAAAACTCACATACCAAAATTTCTTTGTTTCTTTGTTTCTACAATCACAATCTCACTTTTTATCTATCTGCAAACACACATACAGACTCGACAACACAGACTTTAATCAAAATGTTTAAAAAAACGATTTCAGGCAACTGTCTCACCCTTCCTCTACACCAAGGAAAGCCTGAATCAGATCCACCATCAAAAAATCCTCAATTTTTCCAAAAAGATTTTTTTCTCCCCAGCCAGCTGAACCGCCCCCTACTCCGAGGAACAAAAATTCCCGGGTTATTTTTCCCCTCGGGAGTTCTCTAAATCACTGAGCGCCTCTGGGGCTTTTCGGCTCCGGATTCCTCACTGATTTAAAACACCTTGCTTTCCCACTTTGCTTTAAATCAGCTCCAAAACTTTCAAAACACAAAAAAACAGAAAATCCCCCACAAGGATTTTAACTTGACATCAAAGGTTCAATAGCGGGGGCCGACCGTTGCCTGTCGCGGACTAAAAATTTAACCCGAATAAAAACAAGTAAACTCCCACAGGGGCAGCAATCTGCTCGGAAAAAGCAAAGTTTAAACCTTACTTCCCCCGGACAGATTTCAAAAGCGATGGCGCCTTTTCTCTAAACGTGTCCCCAGTAGAAACCCCTCACCATTCTTTTTTGGGTTAATAAATCAATCTAAGCCCATGCCCACGTTGCAGGGCGTCTCTGTAATAGTAGTACCTCAAAAGGGGCTACCTGTCCTTGGGGGGGTTCAAATTATCTTTAAAAAAAAAAAAGGGCACCGAAAAAACAAATCAAACAGCCCTGTTGCTGTAAAAGCTTTCTGATTTTATTCACAAAATGGTGGTTTTTTATACCTTTTTCAAATTATAATAAAAGCATCATTACGGGCTTGAGGTCTTTGACTCCTTACATTACCACTCCCCACCAAGCTTCAGGAAGTCGAACCAGGGGTAACTTCACTAGGCCCACCCGGGGATTACACACGATCTATACAAACTTTTACGGGCGGCTTTTGTTTAACACATTAATGACAAAAATATACCCAGCTTTACATGCTACTATATAAGTATGTCCTTTTATGTATATAAATAATATTATATGTGAAGTAATACTAATACATTAAAATAGAACACAAAGGATCACACATATAAAATCTTTGTTCCCATCCACAAAGAAACCCCCTGCTTTGTTTTAAGCTCCTGCCTGTGTAGTTTATAGTTAGAGCGGGGGGGGTTTTTGATATGAGAAGGAGTTGGGGAAAGGGAAAAAGTTTTCTGTGAGGTGGGGGGGTTTAAAATAACTTCGGTCTTTACTTCCTGCTCCTCTTTCTTTTGATCAAGAAGCAAAGGGAAAAAGGGCCCTCCCACCCCCCCTAATTTAAAGAATGCCCGAAGCTTGTGTTTTTCTATGACTGTAAATGAGAATGTTTATTGTATTTTTTTATTTGACTTTATTTTATACCGGTTCAAAAAAAAAAAAAAAAAAAAACAGTTATTATGATACTGATGAGTACTTGTGTTTGGGATTATCCTTTTAAGGCCCCAAAGGGAAGGGCATCCTTCAGCCCTGGTTCCCTAATTTCCCCCCAGGGGGTTTCCCTCCCGGTCTGTAAAAATACTCCTAGTGAGTCGGATTTGCTACTTGGTCAAAAAAAAAAAAGCAGAAAACAATAAAAAAGAAAGAAAGAAAAAAAAAGAAAGAAAAAAAGAAAGAAAGAAAGAAAAAAAAAAAAAGAAAAAAATGAAAAGGAAAATTTGAATTGGTTTATAACCTTCACAGCTTTTTTGTTTCGGGCAGGGTCAGGGGAAGTTGCGGGAAGTTTTGGGGAACAAATTTTAACTAATAGAGGGGGTTAAACCCATGGGTGAAAGGCGAGCTTTGGAATGGGGCCCTTAAGGGTGGTAAAATGGGAAGGCAAACCAGGGGCGGGCACGGTGGTTAATCAGATTTAGGATCTTCAGTAGGGCATTGGGGGCCCCTAAAGTTACGGGGCCCCTAGAAAAGGCTCCAGAGGTGCCGCCCCTTTATTTCTTTCGGCCGGTGCGCATGTCAACAGCTGGGGAAAATCACACAATTTCTACACTCCCCCCCTGACTTTCCCTTTCCCTTTTGTTGACTTAAATGGTTTAATAAAGCTTTTGGCCATTTGACACCAAAAAGTGAATGTGTTTGTGCATTTTTTCTTGTGTTTAATGGGGGGATTAGTTAGAGGGGTTCATCCCATACCAAAATCATGCAACGAGAAAACAAAAAACCCCAATGTATCTTTTTTTCCAAGACAAGCAAATTGTCTGGGAGTTTATCCAAAAAAAGTATTATAGGGAACAAACAAGTCAGCCAATTTTGGCACAACTTAAATCAAGCAAACGACACAAACCAGTTGTACCCGAATACCCCACACAAAAATGACACATACAATTGTTGGAAGTGGCAGACATTTTTTTCGACTATACGAAAACTTGTAGGGCGACACCAACGATAGGGGAAAGATCACCCCCCTTCAAAAAGAGAACCCTCGCCGGCCTAATATCGAGCAAAAGAATTTTTAGAAGAGCCTATTTTGAAGAGGATTTAGGGGGGCTATTTTTCTTCTCCACGTGCAAAACCCCCAGGACCAAGGGATTGGGGAAAAGAATTTTAAAAAATTTTTTATCTGCCCAATTACCCACCTGACTTCGTTGTACAACGAAATATACCAAAATCATCATTAATGCTCTATTCTAGACTCAACAAATTTTTCGCCCAAAACCCGGGAAAGACCCGACCTTCCGCAAAAAATTTTTGGGCCCCTTACCTTTTCAAAAAATGATTACAAATTCTTTTTCAAAAAAATTTGGGTCTCGAAGCATCTTTTCTTCCTTCCATTGTCCATCCCGCCCAGCGCGATTTCATAAGAGGCAGGCTGCTACAGTCTGCCCGATCGTCCACCGAAAGGCTGCCTGACACCCAGAAGGTGAAAGGAGAGGGCTGTGGTTACACTGGGGCCAAGAGGACTTCCAATAAAGTGAAGATAGTGTGGTTGGCGGGAAGTTTGGCGCCAAGACGCCATGCCTGGCGGCCATTTTGAGCCCACTCCACTGAGAAGGATCACATACCATTTCAGTAACTCTTCTGCAGTCTCAGATCTGAGCACTTAATCTCTTCTCAAGAAATATAAAAGAGAGATAGCCCAGTTAAAAGATAAATCGCTATACTCACCTACTTGTGGAGCAGATCCTACCACAGCTTTGAAATATTCCAAGTTGTCCCACCATAAGGCCGTGTTCACACGGCTTATTCCCGACGGATTTGTGAGCCGTATTGAGCGCACAAATCCGCCGTGAATAAGGGGCGGGCCGGGGGCGGGGCCGGAGCGCGGCAGGGGCGCCGCTCCCGGCCCCATAGACAATGCATTGTTTACGGCGCGTCCGCGCAGTAAATAATGTGCATGTCATTTTCTCCCCCCCGCGGCGGATTCGCCGAGCGGGGAGGACAAACGGAATTCCACTGTTCTCAAATGAGAGCATTGGATTACCGTAATTGCTGCCGGGGGAATTGGCGCCGTACTGAAGCGCAAATCCGGCGCGCAGTACGGCGCCAATATGCGGCAGAATAAGCCGTGTGAAGAAGGCCTAATAGTCCCGTACTGTGAGAACTGCTGTTGAGAAGCACATGAGCTGCCTATGCAAAGTCTTATAGCGACATCTACAGGCAGGAACAGAAACTGCAAGCTCCTTCAAATTAATTCCTGAACTGACAACTAACATTTGCTAGAAACTTTTTGCCCTACTCCATTAGTGAAACAACTCAGACAAAAGCAGAGTCTACCACTCTGTGAAACATCACATGGAGAAATATTTTCAGAAAATGGGGAAAGTTACAAAGTCAACAATGGAGGGGAGCTTGTCAATGCAGTCGCAATCAAAACATGTGCCTGACTCTGCCCCCATGAATCACTCATCATCCCCTAAACCACCGACAAGCCCATGCCAAGACGACGAAACTATTGAACTTGAGGGAACCCCAGACGAGTGTATCCTTGAGAAAGCTATTACAGTGGAGGAAAGCCCGAGAGCTTGCGCCAGACATTCAAGAACGCTGCCCAAAACCTGATATCCTCCACGCTTAAGCAAATACAGACAGAATTTCAACTGCATACTGTTTTGCCAACTATTTGTGTGGGTCCTGAACGGCTTTAAAGAAGGCAACATCCAATGCTTTATTTACTTATTATATGAGTAATTCAATGATTACATAAAACTACAAGAAATAGTGTGATATTGTATATACTTATGCACACATAGATTATAAAGCAAGGCAACGCATTAAAAATTGGTTACAAAGGCAAAGCACGCATAATTTTGGATTACAAATACTCACATCACATCTATATATGGTCAAAAAACTCATCAAGCATCTTAAAAGCATCATCTATTGGGATCAGCTGGTAACTCGGACCAGCGACGATAGAGAGATAATCCTTTAAAATCAACACCGTGCACGGGTGCCCCCATATACAGGTCCAAGCTTCACCAGCCATCTTATCAGCATCATCTATCAATAACATCAGCTGGGAGAAGGGGCCACGAGATAAGAGATCTACCTGGGGTCCACACTGTGGCATTGAGGCGTCCCCTCTTTAGCCCACAGGTACAGCTACTTCTAACTTCGCAGCAAACTTTCCCAGCTTATATCTTATTGAAACAAATGCCTGCGTAACCAAGTGTTACGCAAACTGGCAGACCATACTTTTCCAGTAAAAGGCCTCTCTCCTTCGAATGGGCCCGTTCTTAAGGGGGTTAAACCTTTGGGACTGGAAAAATCCATGACTTGATGCTGTACACCTGGGTTCCCATGATTTCCCTCTAAACATCGTGGGGTAGTAATTGTTTACATCAGCACAGAGCTATGTGGCTTACTCAGTACAACTCTCCCACAACAACGAGGCCCTGATAACAACCCTCTGTGTCAATATAGTGTTTCTCACAAACATTTACCAAGCGCTAGGAAAATTACAGCTTAAGATCCATTATTCCTAAAGTGATACTGTCAATATGGATTCCGGATGGTCAATAAATCTATTAGCACTACACATACCAAGCGCCTAGACGAGGCGGAGAACAGAGTCCAGGCCCTTGAGGACGTATCTGATAACCATCATGCCAAAATACAGGACCTCATCTATGAAAATAAACGTCTTTGGAGTAAGGTCGAAGACCTTGAAAATCGGTCACGGCGCAGTAATCTTAGACTGGTGGGACTACCAGAGTCTATCCCTCAGAAAGATCTGGTGTCTCTCTGTGAAACCGAACTTACGAATGCCCTGAATCTACCACAACAGTGCAAGATCGAGCGAGTGCATAGAGTAGGATCGGACAAAAGAACCTACTCCACAACTGGCCCCAACATGCCTCGCGAGCTACAAGAAAGGCCAAGACAAGTCATCATGAAGTTTCTAAATTTTGCAGATAAAGCAGCTATCCTCAGAGCATACAAGAGTAACAACTCCAGACTGCAAATCAGAGGCTCCAGAATTTTGCTATTTGAGGATTTCTCGGCCGAGGTTCTCAGAAGAAGAAGAGCTTTCGCAAGTATATGTACAGAGCTGTTTCAAATCAAAGTCAAATTTGCACTCCTCTATCCAGCCATCTTGAAAGTTTTCCATAGCAATGGAAATATCTCCACGTTTCACACTCCGGAGGATGCAAAGACTTTTCTGCGAAGGAGCTCGAGTTCAGTTGCGGAGAGGAGGACCCCAACGAGAAAGCCGGGGGCTCAAGAGGCTCCAAGGTCACAGCTTTCAGCGACATCAAAATGCCCAGAAAAGCTTAAGTCAAGCCAAAGACTTTCCTCACCAGAAGAAACCTGAAAAGCTTTAGACGACCAGAATGGATAAACTCTGAGTAGCGGCGTTTTCCAGCTTTCAAACTTATGATAATAGCTGGACATCTTCTATGTTGATAAGTTGTATCCTTTGAAATTTTGTTGCTTCTTGACTTGGAGATTCTGGGAGAGGGTGACGAAAATAGGAGATGGAATAGCTTTGGGTATTCTAAGCCTTCAGGCACAATCATCTCCAAGTAGCTCCTGGTTTGTTTTGGTCTGGTGGGTGGGTGGGGGAGGGGTTTGGGGGAAGACTGAAGAAGGATGGAGGTTAGAAGAAGTGTATGATCAGCACACTTTGCTCTATCACAGAAAAAAGTGAAGTCCATTACCAAGCAAGCATGTTGGGAGGAGGTTTGGTACTCACTCTTCATGCTATTGGATGCTTTGTTATTGTTTATGTTTGTTGTTTGCATTCAGTTGGTTTCACGGTTGTAGTCATGCAGGGGAGAGGGCTCCAGTTGTCCAAGACCATCAATGCAAGTGCTTATCTTTCATACGAATAGTTACATGGAACATGAAGGGGCTAAAGTCACCAAATAAAAGGCTCATGGTGCTGCGCCACCTGAAGCGCCTGAAAGCGGACGTGGCGTTACACCAGGAGCCGCACCTCGTAGATGAGGATTTTTATAGGATGAAAAGGCTGTGGGTGGGGGAGGTGGTGGGTTCATCAGCGGTCAATGGTAAGGCAGGAGTACTGATTCTCATACACAAAAACTTGCCAGGGAATATTGTCAGTGTAAAAACTGATGCGGAGGGACGATGGGCGTGGGTTCACCTCCACATGGGGAGTGAGGATTTATCTATATATAGTGTCTATGGGCCAAATACGGGGCAAGCTCAATTCTTTAGTTCTTTAGAACATGAGATCCAACAAGATGTGCTTCCAAATAAGGTGATTGGGGGGGATTTGAACATGGTAATGTCCACAAGAGAGGGTAGGAAAAGAGTGGTGGATCACAGGATTGGGGGTTCTACCCATCCCACACCCCTGGCGAAATTTGTAGAGCGGCTGGGGGTGATAGATACATGGAGGGATTTCCATCCAGAAGATAGGGAATTCACGCATTATTCACACCCCCATCATACCTGGTCGCATATAGACCACATTTTCCTCCCGTCAGACTTCCTAGTTAGAGTGGACAGGGTCGACATTAATGACATGATAATCTCTGATCACTCACTAGTTACTTTAGAATTACAAGAAACTAATCCTAAAGGAACGGATTTCATTTGGCGTTTCCCTAGTTACATGGCTCAAGATGAGGATTTCCAGACGATGCTAAGAGGCTGGTGGCTAGAGTATCAGGCTACTAATGAGGACTCTGTCACCTCCACCCAAATTTTTTGGGAGGCGGGCAAAGCGGTCCTTAAGGGGAGATTAATTTAGTATGTAGCAGGTCTCAAACGTAAAATAGCAGACAAAATAAGGACCTATAGCAATCTACTACGCCAAACATATTCAGCATTCCTACTACATCCATCACAGGACACCAAGTTGAAGTGGGGGGAAGCCAAAAGCTCTTATGAAACTTGGCTAGAGACGAGAGAGGCACTTAAGTAATTGAAGTCCGAAGCAGTTTTGTTCAAATATGGAAACAAGGTGGGTCGACTCTTGGCCAAGCTAGCAAAAGGAAATGCCCCCAAGTCGATAATTCCAACATTGCAAGGATCGGATGGGTTGCTCCACAACTCGGGTAGGGGTATATCGGAAATAATCCGAAACTTTTACCAGAAACTATATGCAGATGAGCAACTGCGGGATGATCATTCTGGTAAATGGCTAGGAAACATACAGCTCCCAGCTCTATCGGAGGAAGAATGTCAAGGTTTGTGTTCCCCCATCTCTCAAGAAGAGCTAGAGAGGGCAATCTCTGAACTTAAGGCAGGCAAGGCCCCAGGACCAGATGGTTTTTCAGGCAAATTCTTTAAAATATTGAAATCACAAATCTCTCAGCCCTTGACCGACCTTTATAACCGCTACTTACAGGGTGAGCCAATTCCAGAAGTGGTAAATACGGCGCATATTAAGGTGATACACAAACAGGGTAGAGATCCGACATCACCAAGCTCTTACAGGCCGATTTCCCTTATAAACGTTGATTTAAAGCGGCTAGCTAAAATCCTAGCGGACAGATTGGCCCAGGTCATCCCAAAGCTTATCGGTCCACAGCAAGTCGGGTTTATAAGGCATAGGTCGGCTGTAACCAACATCAGAAGGGTTATCCTAACCCTGCACTCGGCCCAGGAACACAAAAGTAAATTTTCGGGAGCAGCTCTATTTACAGTAGACACGGAAAAGGCCTTCGATTCGGTAGATTGGGGATGGCTAAATTTAGTTCTGGATAAAATAAATCTGAAAGGACCTTTTAGAACCTTTTTGTCAGTGCTTTACACCAAACCTCAAGCGAGGGTGTGTATCCCAGGGTTTCTGTCCCAAAGCTTTACTCTTCAGCGAGGGACGAGGCAGGGATGCCCGCTCTCGCCGCTCCTATTTAATCTGGCGGTGGAGCCTTTTGCCCAATTCATACTTTCTAATCCCATCTTCGAAGGTATTCTAGTGGGGGGGGGGGGAGAGAATTAAAAATTTCTATGTTTGCTGATGATGTAATATTTTATATGGCCAACCCAGCAAGGGATATGGAAATTTTGTTGCAACAGCTTCGGGCCTTCTCGGCTTGTTCAGGCTTTAAAATAAACAAATCAAAATCCGAATTATTGTACATAGGAAAGAAATCAGGGACTGATCCAGGGGGAGGTCTTGGGGGGGTGGTAAAAATAGCTAAAGAGTACATCACATAATTAGGGATAAAAAATAGGACGCACCCCAGAATCCATCTACCGCTTAAATTTCCCACCACAGATACAAAGGATAAAAAAAGACTTAGAGAGATGGCCACGACTACCTTTATCACTTTTTGCAAGATGCCACTTGGTTCGTATGATAGGCTTCCCAAAATTGCTCTACCCCCTGCAGACCATTCCCCTTTTACTGAAACACAAAGACGTAAACAATTTAAACTCAGCCTTCATTAAATTTATTTGGTCCGCTAAAAGACCTAGGATAGCTCTCAATAAGTTGCAACTTCCGAAGTACCTAGGAGGGCTCAACTTCCCGGACTTGCGCTCCTACAACTTAGCATGTTTGGTGAGACACTGTCTCGATTGGATTCGGGGTACGGAATTCTACTCAAATACCGCTTTAGAGGCTGCATACACAAACCCATGGTCACTGGCGGCCCTATTGCACACTAAGCTTGCTCACATCCCTCCCTATATCAGGAGTAATCTGTTATTTAAGGATACCATAGCTTCCTGGAAATCGATCAGAAAAATATGGAAGTAAATATATGCCTCTAAAGGGACATCCCGAGTTTCCCCAAAGCCTAACAAATAAGCAGTTTCAAATTTGGGTAGAAAAAGGTGCTCTGACGATTCAGCACCTCTGTGACTCTGACTTGGCTCGGATCTTGAACTTCCAAAATTTTAGCCAGTTGCATGATATTCCACGTTCGCACTTTTTGTCCTATGGCCAAGTTGCAGGATTTATACGCTCTAGAGTGCGTGACTTGCGGGTGGTCTTTACTGACACGATACTAGACGGTATCACTGCAGATCCTAATAGTAAACATTCCCTATCATCTCTAGATAAGATATTAAGAGACCCAGTGGTCCAATCTAAAGGAGGACTACTCTTTAAGTATTGGGGGAAGGAGTTCCGCTATTCGGAGATGCAGGGCATAGTACTTGACGGGTGGAACAAACTTAACAAAATCATATCTAACGAGAAGTGGAAAGAATCGTATTTTAGGTTCATCCATAAGGCAGTATATGGGTTTGATATACCCTCCCATCCAAAAAACCCGAGTAGATTGATAGCCTGTCCTAAATGTGCGTCTCCAAAAACAGACATGATACATGGAATGTGGTACTGTGCAGCAATACAAAACTTCTGGAAGAAGTTGCTAGATTTCCTGGAAAGAAAGGGAAATATTTGCATAGACCTCAAGCCAGAGGTGGTGGTGTTTCACGACCTACCACCACTGGGTGCGAGCGCGCACTTTGTGCATGTATTCTTGTTGCTTGTTGGGAGCAAAACGTTGTATTTTGGAAAAATGGATTGATGCTGACATGGCTTCCCTAGACATGGTCCTTAACCATGCTAAGAAATATATGTCCTTGGAAATGCAAATAGTAGAGCGTATGAAGGAATCGCAATCTGATAGGTTCTTTGCACAGTGGCAACCGTTCATGACCGGATTTATGTCAGATGCGGAAATTGCTCGTCTTATATCCCCTTTCAGGTACACCAGCTGGTACCTGAAGGCTGATTTCTCGGGAACTTTGGGAAGACTTAAATTGACATGACCCTAGAAAGCGCCTATCCTTGGCTATCTATGTCCAATGTACCCATACCCACTTGACCTCCCTTTCCCAAGAAGACACTGAGACATGGGTTGGATAAATTGGCCACAGCAGCCATTTTATTAACAAACAAGTAACAACAGAAATACTTTACAAACAATGGGCACCGAAGAACCCTCAAATACCCATTTTCCCCTTTATCCCTTCCCCCAAAAGCATACTTGACACCATCCCTAACTAAACTTGAGGCTGAGGTCCTTGGAGCTATGATTTCCCAACCAACCATGGTCTGGCGAAAATCCTCCTCCTTCTCTCTCAGCCATTGTCCCCAGCCGTCAACCCCCGGCTTCAGGGCACCAAAAGCCACCTCTGGCGGCTAACCATTCTTGCGCTCCCAAGGACTCTGCCCTGTGGAACCCCAACCTTCACCAGACTGGTCACTCAACAACTGGGAGCCAAGCGGAGCTTGACTCCCCCACTAATTTTCACCACCTCCAAGGACCCCGAAACCCGCCACAGCTAGCGCAAATGACCTCCTTACGAGCGTGACGCCCCCACCAGTCCCAAGGTTCTCTCGATTCCGTCATGAATGCCTAACAACCAAAGATCTAGACCGATGGCATTCAAGTGGACGCCATCCCGACGCCAAAACTCTCCTTCACCCGGCTCCAACTCCCTATGCCGCACCACAAACCCCCCATTACTAGCCACAAATGACACCAGAGCCCTATTCACCTTGATTCTAGCCCGGTTAATGCCCGGGAGAGATTCTGCGTGCCTCCACGCTAGCCTAGGCAGAATATCTGACCAAACCGTCGTCATCCTAGGATAAATAGAACACAAGCGCAACAAGTCATGTCGCATGTCCCTTATTAACTCCCACAAAGGCGGCATCCCCAGGTCGTTGCCCCCAATGTGGAAGACCACAATATCGGGCGGCCAATCCCAGCCCACCAGACATTGAAAATCCGACAGAACTTGACTCCAAACCATCCCACGCTTGCCAATCCATCGTATTGTTGCGACCTCCTCTGGGATACCGAGCTGACGACCACTCATCCGCAGTGCCGCTCTCTGGGCACCCCAATGTACGAATGAATGTCCGTAGATCCAAACCAGGAAACGCCCTGTAATGAAAATTAATACAGAACAGCAACACATTCCGTAAGCAGGAGCTAAACACCGCCCCCCACTATCTGCGTTTATTACCCTAAATCCAAACATCCCTCCACCCCCACAATAATTGCAGGAGGTGCGGGCGGATGTATAACCGGTAACGATCGGATTCCCATCGGCCTATCTGTCGCACTGCCGCCGCGTCCAACCCCCAACCCGCCGCTTCTGTGGCGGCACCAATCCTAAAAGAGTGCAGCGCAACTTGCATCGGATCCAACCCCAAATCTCCCAAGCCGCGTCGAAACAACGCTGTAAACTGGAACCGGGATAGGAAACTACCGTCCGCGTGAACCAGCAAAGGGCCGGGCGCTCCCCCACGTTGCCTAATAAAATTCCCAAAGCAATCCACCGGGCACATGAGGGCCCCTCCAACCGCTCCCAGGCGCACCAACTTCCCTCGGCCTGTCTGATCTGTTTTTGACCTACGGATACGAACTTGAAGACCCCCGGTGTGCCACTCAACATCCTCTAGAGACAAGCCCCCAGCCACTTTTTTACTCGGACAAACGAGTTCTCCAATCCTGAGCGCCCCAAAAAAGGCCAAAGAGAACGGCAGGCGAAACAACGAAAACTCAAAACTTGAAGAACACATATCCAACAGCTTCTGCCCAAGTTTCTCTAAAAGCTGAAACACAACCGGTCGACGCCTATCCATCCGCGAAGACCCCCTTCTGTAACCACTCAAAGCTTGTTGCACCCCAACTGATTTTGTCACATCCATCAGGCCCCGAACCTTAAAACCAAAAGCCAAGGCCGATACAAAACGCGATACCTTGGAGACCGACCATCCCTCATTGGCCGCGTGCCCAATGCAGCTAAAAAGCGCCGCTGCCATTTCCTCGCTTGTAGAAAGAGGACCCACTACCTCCAACCAACGTTCCCACAGCGCCCACGATGCAGCGTAAGCATCCCAGGTTCCTTTTGCTAGCGACGATCGGACTAACCAGTTTGCGGAATTAAAACCAAGGTCCGCGGGGCACTCCAATCCCATTTCCGCCACCTCCGGAGCCAGTTCCCTGAAGCGCTCCAACTGTGATCGAGATAAAGCATCGGCCAGGTCATTTTTGACCCCTGGAACATGCGCCGCCACCACCCACATATTCAACTCCAAACACCTTAATACCAGCCGCCGCAGTAAACAAAGGACTGGAGGGGAAGAGGCCGATACTGAATTAATCGCCTGAACCACACTCATGTTATCACAATTAAAACGCATCTTCCTGTTCCTGAACTGTTCGCTCCAGATTTCAACCGCCATTACTATCGGGAACAGTTCCAAAAGAGCCAATTTCCTAACCAGCCCCGCCTGCACCCAAGAGCCAGGCCAACGCACCGCACACTATTCCCCTTGGCAGTAAGCTCCGTACCCCACACACCCCGCCGCATCCGTAAAGACTTCCAAATTCGCATTAGAGACTGCCCTATCCAAGATAATAGATTGCCCGTTATAACGTTCCAAAAAAGAATGCCACACCCTTAACTCCTGCTTCATCCCTCCAGTCACCCGAATAAAATGATGCGGGGCCTGAACCCCTGCCAACCGCCGAGAAAAAACCCTTCCCATGGGCATGATGCGGCACGCGAAATTCAGCTTACCCAAAAGGGACTGTAAGTCCCTAAGCATTACCTTCTTGCTTCCCAAGATCTTCCCTATCTCCCGCCTCATATCCTCCAGCTTGTCTTCTGGCAAGCTACATTCCATGAGCAAGGAATCAATCCTAATGCCCAAGAAATGAATAGCCATAGTTGGGCCCTCGGTTTTTTCAGGGGCCATTGGAACCCCAAAATGACCCGCTACCCATTGCATCGATGCCAACAGCGACCCGCATATCTCTGAGTCCGCTGGGTCAATGCATAAAAAATCATCCAAGTAGTGGATGACCGAGGGTACCCCAGAGACGTCCCTGACCATCCATTCCAGAAAAGAACTGAATGCTTCAAAATAAAAGCATGATATCGAACACCCCATCGGTAAACACCGATCCACATAGAAACCCCCCTCCCAAAAACAACCCAACAGACGCGCACTATCTGGACGTACCGGCAACAGCCGAAAGGCGGATTCGATATCCGTCTTGGTCATAAGAGCCCCGCGGCCATATTTCCTGACCCAGCGGAGCGCTGCATCAAAGGAAGTATAGACCAATGGAACAGAGTTCGGGGTCAATACCGTTGTTGACTGATAACCCCCTGGGGAATGATAAATGATGAATCAACCTAAATTTGTTGGGTTCCTTCTTTGGGACCACCCCCAAAGGAGAAACCACCAGATCAGGAATCGGCAAGGATCCAAATGGGCCTGCCATCCTGCCTAATGCAACCTCTTTTGCCAACTTATCAGTAACCACCCCAGAGTGTAACCGTGCCGACCGTAGATTCCTTGTTGAGAAAGGAACTACATGAGCAGGCGACGGGATATGAAAACCCTCGCTAAACCCCTCTTGTAATAATCCTGCCGCCGCCTTATCGGGGTACCTACTTAGGTACGGAACCATCGCGTGGATGTTCACCGGCGTCACTCCCTTGAGAAGCACCAGCTCCTTTTCCCCTTCCCTTTGCATGCACCGTGACGCCCCATGGGATACTGCACTGCACACGGAGCAGACATGCTTAAAGCGGCAGCCTGTCCCAAAACCGACTCTGGTTGTCGTTAAATTGCCAGCAGATACCGGCCTTAAATCCCCCTTGGGAACCGCCCCCAAGCGACCCGGTGCCCCCCTGCTGCCCGGAGCCACCAGGTCCTCCCTGAAAGGGCTGACCATAATGTGTGGAAGCCATAACTCGCAACCACAACCCGATGTCCTTATGATCCCATCGGATTGAAGGTCGCACCGCTTTTCGTTGACGAAATTGTTCATCATAGCGGAGCCACGCCTGGCCCCCATAAACCCTCTGCGCTTCCCCTATGGAGTCCATATAGCAAAACAATGCCAAACAGTGCTCCGGGGATTTTTCTCCAATGACGCTTGCCAAAATGGCAAACGCCTGCAGTCAATTTGTAAAGGTCTGTGGAATCAACCGCCACCTCCATTTTTCTTCCTCTTCCTTTTTACTTTCGTCCCGTTTTCCTTTTGCTAAATTAAATTTCTCAACAGGGAGGAGGGAAAAGATCTCGACATACTCGTCTTGCCATATCTTTTCCTTCACCTCCTTCTTCAGATGTGCACCTAACGGACCCTCAAAGCATACGTAGACCTCCCCTTTAGCCTTATCATCTAAGCGAACCTTATCCAGGGAGTCCTGTTCGGTTTGCACCGAAACAGTCACCCCTTTACCCTGTGTACCACCCCCCCAGCTCACCCACCCCCATCGAAGAGGGTAGAGGACCTCCCAAAGAAGTCACCGCCGAACCCCATGCTGATACCGGAGACGGGCCCACTGGTCCGCTCGTCCCTTGAAACCGAACCAATAAATCCCTCCAACTGCCCGCCAACTCCTGCCAGGTCAGAAAACCCCCCCCGTCGGAGCTAAATCCACCGCCAATCCCCTTGACGAGTACCCCGACGGAGACAAAACACCCCTAGAAGACGACTCACCAGGCTGCACGGAAGCTGTGTTCCCGCCAGCTGCGCTGCCCGATCCCTGAATACGGTTACCTGGCTCGCGGTCGTTGCTGACTCCTACTCGCATGCCAACCTCCTAATGCCGTCGACTCCGCACTAGATGGACCTCCGACGGAAGCCGCTCACCCTAGTGGACCCCCTAGTTGATTCCCTGGATCCAGCCCTCCTGGACTAGCCGTCCACCATTCTTCAGCGCCTCGGTTAGAACGCAACACGCCACCCGCTGCAAAGTCCTCCAGGTCCACGTACTGCCGACGATCCCTGGCGGGCCCCCCGACCGGATCCTCGCCAGAGGGCCCCGCCGCCGAATCCACCGCCTTCAGGGCTAAGGCGCTCCGGAGGGCGAGTCCGGCACCTGGATGAAGCCCCCAGCCCAGAGCCCACACAGCAGAAGCCACGGACGCCGAAACTCCCTCCCCCCCGCCAGCGCGCCCCGTACCTGAGCATGAAGCCAGGCTGGGCCTCGTTCCCCTGCTGCCTGTCTGAGCTGCGCCAGCAGCTCCTCCACAGCCTCTACATTGGCCATCTTAGCACAGTGTAATGCTTTGGTGGTACAGATTTTTTATTTTTTTTTTGTAAACATAATTTTTATTACATTTTACAATGACAAAAACATACAATAACTGTCCAATAGATGATATACCACTTGATACACAAAGAAATAATATAATGCATCATTAGTACAAATAAGGAAAGTACTAAGCAATGAAAGTACAAAATAGCACTAATGACATACTTTGGCATCATAATAATAAGGATGAAGCAATACCCACCCTCCAAAACCCCCCCCCCCAAAAAAAAAACAACACAAAACAGTGGGTGGTACCCATACGCAGTTATGTATAAGAGACATAATCACATTCACCTATGTAATCAAGTAAGGTCTGGGATAAAAGGTGAAAACAAACACTGTGCTGATACAATGCTGCGAGGTCGTCACACGGCCCCCGTCCCCTAAAGCCCAAGGGAGAGACGTAGATAGAGGACAAATTCACCCCCCCCCTCCCCCCTCTGAGGTGGTACAGATTTGAAAATCCCCACTAACTGACGCCACACGGCGCGGGACGCGGCCTTATATGCCGACCCCTACCACCCGCCGCGCGCTTAGCTCCGCCCCTGACCTCGCACCACTGCCGGCGCGCCGGGTCATGTGGGGCCTCCCACTAGGGCTGCGCCCCCCGTGTCCGGCCCCGGCCTTGAGAGGGACCCTGAGATAACCGAGGTAGAGGTTGGGCTTTATTCCTCCACCAGAGTTCTCTCTCATTTGCATAGCCTCTTACATGAACTCCCCCCTTTACGTACTTACTCGATTACCTATTAATTTTCGAGATGTACTGTATATCTTGATTTTGATAGCAGAAATGACAGACACATAGTTGGGCCTGGGTGCAATGTCTTCCCTGCATGATATGGTTTTACAGTTTAACTGTTTTATTTTATTGTTATAGTACATGTGGCAATATTTACTTACTTTTTCCCTTTTTATTTTTCTTTTTTGATATAGCGCCCCTGAGAGCGACCAAACGCGTAACCAAATGACACGGCGGAATGGTGTTGGCTGGCAAGGATTTTTAGTCTCACTCTTTGGGAAATAAACAAACATGTAAGGGGGGCGTTTGGGATCCGTCCCCCGGAAACACAGCGATTAGTCCCAGAAATCGGGTTGGCTTGAAAACCACCCTGGGGAGGGGTTGTGGGGTCGGGGTGGGGACGGAAGGGGTCCCCCCAGGAACGGGATGGGTTGTTTGACACGGGTTCACTATAAATTTAGATAACTGAGTCCCTTGTCGCATTTTTTTTTTTTAAAGTTAGCTTGTTAAGGTGTATTAGAAAAAAACTTTTTGCTTATATTTTTCCTATACTTCGAGATAATCAGAGGCTAATGATGTGATTCATCTTCTATAATTTGTATTGCCCTTGTGTTGTTTTTGGAAAACTAATAAAAACTAATAAAAAAAAAAAAAACACTACTGGCAAACCCTGGATTTCAAAATGGTCATCCACATAGAGAATTTCGGTCTTGGTATAAGGCCGGGATTGGCAATTTATATCACTTGATCAATGTACAAACTAGGCAAATGATCTCGTAGAGAATCTGAGGTTAGTTCCCCCGGAGGTGCCATTCCTTTTTCCCCATCTCGGCGCTAAGGTTGCATATCAAGACCCCTGCCATTACTCAAGGAAAGCAATTGGAATCCTGAGATATGGAAGAACCTGACCTATACACCTCGAACGGGGGTTTTTTACTTCACTAATATATTTTATTCACCCCACTTGATTTAAGCAGCTCAAATATGGCCATTGCTAAGTGGAGGCGAGATGATCCCAGTTTAAAGGTCCCAACTTTGTTAAACTTTCTTAACAATAGGAAGTTTTTGCCATCAAGCAGGTACTTAGAAATGACTTTACAAATATATCATAAAGCCTACATCACACCTGTCAGAGAATACAAGATGGGAGTATTTGAAAGGGATAGCTGTTTTAAGTGTAGGACAGTTGAGGCAGACCTATTCCACTGTTTGGGGGATTGCCCGATCATTCAGGGGTAGTTTGACGTTCCCTTGGTTTTCGAGATCGATCGATAGTCATATCGGCCGCTATCGATAAGGTTTTTCGATAGGAGCATCGTTTTATGCGGATGCCCATTAAAGTTTTGGGGAAAATACAAACCTTCATTTTACCCCCAAAAAAGGCTGGAGAAGCTGAAATTAACATCCAAAACAGTAAAATTGATACGTGCTCATCTTAGGCAACACACTTAGGTTATAAAAGTCACAGAAAAAAGTAAAACAGCCCATTTACTATCCCTGTTTGTCCCACACCTGCCCCTTAAACCTGCATCACCCACAAATTAAAATGCCAGAAGCATATTTTTAACCTCATTTTACTTGAACTGGACATTGAATACCCTTTCCCGGGAACCAGCATGACCCCCAAAAACCCTGCGACCCCCACATTTAAAAAGTGCCGGAAAAAAAGTTTTTAAACCACCATTTTGTTGAACTGGACATTACTATACCTTCCGGGCCCCAGCAGACCCCAAACCTGCATGACCCCCCCCTTTAAAAAAGTCCCGGGAAAAAGGAGTCTTTCAACCCCTTTTTTAGTTTCACTGGACTTGACAAACCCTGCCCTGGGCCACAGCATACCCCAAACCTGCATGCCCCCCACATTTAAAAATCCCGGGAAAAAGGGGAGTCTTTCAACCACCTTTTTAGTTGAACGGACATTGACTATACCTTCCTGGCCACAGCATGAGCCCCAAACCTGCATCCCCCCCACATTTAAACAGTGCCGGAAAAAGGAGTCTTTAAACCACCATTTTATTTCACTGGACATTGACTATTACCTGTCCGGGGCCACAGCAGAGCCCCAAACCGCTGCCCCCCACTTTAAAAAGTGCCGGAAAAAGGATCTTTAACCACCTTTTTTATTTTCCGGACATTGACTATCCCGTCCTGGGCCACAGCATGACCCCCAACCTGCATGACCCCCACTTTTAAAAAGTCCCGGGAAAAAAAGGAGCTTTCAACCCCCCTTTTTTAGTTTCACTGGACATTGACTATACCTGCCCGGGGCCACAGCATGACCCCCAAACCGCATGCCCCCCACTTTTTAAAAAAGTCCGGGAAAAAAGGGAGTCTTTCAACACCTTTTTTGTTTCACTGGACATTGACTATACCTTTTGGGGCCACCATGACCCCCCAAACCCTGCATGACCCCCACTTTTAAAAAGTGCCGGGAAAAAGGAGTCTTTCAACCACCATTTTATTTCACGGACTTTGATAACCTGTCCGGGCCACAGCAGGCCCCAAACCTGCATGACCCCCACTTTTAAAAAGTTCCCGGGAAAAAAAGGATCTTTCAACCCTATTTTATTTTTCACTGAACATTGAAAACCCGTCCGGGGGCCACAGCAGGCCCCAAAACCCTGATGACCCCCACATTTAAAAAGTGCCGGAAAAAAAGGAGTCTTTAAACCCACCTTTTTTAGTTGAACTGGAAATTTTTGACTTACCTGCCCCGGGGCCAAGCATCCCCAGGGCGGAGTTACAGGGGTGCGGTGAAAGCCAGGGGGCGTCCGTCATCTATTAACCCTTAAAACCCCCTGATGACTAGGTTACAAATTTTTATGACAAATTGAAATGGGCAAGGTTTTTAGGTGACAAATTTTCCCAATCATCGATAAAAAGGTTAAAATCGGGGCCAAATCTTTTTAAGATCGCCCTTTTTGGGGCGCTTCCTGAAATTTTGGCGGCCAGAAATCAGATTACAAATAAGCGGGGTGAGTGTGGTGCGACGTCTACGGGATTGTATGGTTGCGTTTGGGCTAAAAACACTGATTTCGTTTTACAAGAACAGCGTTTCCTTTTTCACCCTCAGTGTCTCTAGCCTCATGGGGATAGGACCTGCCCCCTTGCCTTGGCCCAAAACAGCTCAGGAAATTAGTCTATTTCTGCACGAGAAACCCTTTTCTATTCTGGACCTTCCAATTTAGTTAGATTGAGATTTGAACTTTTATGTAGTTAGCTAGAGAATTTTTTAAAGCAGCATCTACCGCTGTAAATTCACGGCGGGGGACGGGGGGAGGGGGGGCCCCCGGGCAAAACAACAATCTATCTATAAAGAACACTGGATAAAGTCACCAAGACTTGGGGAAATTGTATGGAAATCTTTTTATTAACAGTTTGCTATTAAATATTTTCCCGGTTTGGGGAGCCTGAAATTATATTGGATAACATATTTCTAGTAACTGCAGGTCTCTTTGTTGCTCAAACTCCACTTTTTTTTATCGTATACATTTCAGATAGGTGTTCAATTTTTTTCCCATTACACCTTGACTGTTGATATACCCCTTGCATTTTTAAAATTTCAAACCAGCAATCTTTAGTCAGCACAGGTTGTTTGTTGCCAAAAAAAACCGTGTATCGTACAAAACATCACGTTACGTGTTTTTTTTACTTTTGCCACCCGCACTGTTCATTGACCGCATCTATAAATCTTAAAACAGCAATTCTATATTTTCCCCGGTAATTAAAGGTGCAAAAAAATACCCTTTATTATATCAAAACAAACAGTTTCTGTTTTTTGCTTTTGCGCACCCAGCACGTTTTTGAGCAGCATCTACTAAACTTAAAATACAATTCTAATTCACCACAGGTGAATTGAAAGGTGCAAAAAAACCTTATTTTATCAAAAATAACAGTTACGTGTTTTTTGACTTTTGCCACCCGCCTGTTTATTGACCAGCATCTACGAAAAACTTTAAAACACAATTCATATTCACCACAGGTGAATTGAAAGGTGCAAAAAATACCGTTTATTAATCAAAACATAAATTTCGTGTTTTTTGACTTTTTCCACCCCGCACTGTTCATTTACCAGCATTACGTAAATCTTAAAAAAGCAATTTTTTATTCACCACAGGGGAATTTAAAGGGGCAAAAAATACCGTTTATTATACAAAACTAACATTACGGTTTTTTTGACTTTTGCCACCCAGCACGTTCATTGACGCAGCATCTACGTAAATCTTAAAACAGCAATTCTATATTCCCCAGGGGATTGAAAGGTTCAAAAAAAACCGTTTATTATACCAAAACTAACAGATACGTCTTTTGCCCCGTCCAATTTGTTTTATAGACACCCTTTCAGTTAAATTTGAATCAGCAATTTTGTTTTTTTTAAGGGGGTTTTGGGAAAAGCTTGATTTGCCCCTCTTTTTAAAAAGAGACTTTCCAAAAAAATTCCCTACCTTCTCAAATTTTTATTTTCTAACATGGAGCGAAATGCAGGTGGTAACGGAAAAAGGGGGGTAGACATGGAGGTAGAGGCGGAGAAGGGGCTCCTTCCAGGCTGGGGACAAACACGCATGCCAGCGGGTCGTCAGTTGCAGGACCGTCAGGGGCCACATCGCTGGGTCAGGGCCCTGTGAATCTAAGTAACGAACTCGTCGCCAATCTGTCTTTGGGGTTAAAGCAACCGCATCAGCAGTCTTTCCTCCTCGTCCTCGCGTCACGGCCCAAAAAGTCATCAGCATCATCGCATCTGTCCAACATTAAGCAGCCCAAATGTCAACTCGGTTTCCCCCACTGTTATAATCCATTTTCTAAAACCTCTTTGATGACAAAATCGGTTGGGGCAAAAGGCATGTTAAAAGATCAAAAGGCCAAAAAGGGTGATTTTTTTGTCTACGCCCCGTTATGATGCCCAGAGGAGGTGAAGGAAGCCGTCAATCGGGAAAAAACCCCGGCGGCAAAAGCCTTGCAGTGCCCCGCTTGTACCCGCAGCTTCTGGATGAGAAAGTCGGGCGACTAAGTCACCTGTGTTGATGGATGATGATGACCATTCGGATCCATCCTGGTCTTTTCCGCAGAATTTTTTGCGAGGCTTCATCTGGACCAGGAGGAAGACGATGGGGGAGTTCAATACGGGGCCCGCACAAAAAGGGGGGAAAGGGGGGTCGCAGAAGTCCCCCTGATATTTCCGCCAGCCCGGTCAGCGCAAACCCCGCTCCCGCTTTTCGCCGTCAGAAGGTCCAGGGCCTCTCAACCCCGGGCCTTCTTTTTAGCAAGCCCGATTCACCCAGCGATGTCATAAACCGCCTTTGCCGTAAACGCATAAGTAGAGGCAAGAACCCCTTTAAATGGTTAACCACCCCCAAATTCTAGTCACATGCAGCGAAAAGCATGAGTTGAAAAGGAGGGGAAAACCCTTGGGCCCAAAAAAGGCCGACCGACCCGGGCCCCCCAACCACTGCACACCCTCTTATCCGCCTCCTCCTCCTCCCCCACCACCCAAACGTTCCTCAGCTGCCCATGTCCTCAAGGGAAGCGGGATCAGCCCCCACTTTAGCCTCCACCGTCGCCCGAGTCCACCAGCACCACCAGAGCCCATCCTACCCCCTTTTCCTTCCCCATTTTCGACCCACCCCGTACACGGGGCCAGTCTAGACCCAGCCCTTTTGTCTTCCAGGGGTTTGGGGCAGAAGAAACACTTTTTAACCCAAACCATCCCAAAGCCAAAAGCCTGAATGTCGGCATTGCAGGGGTTTTGGCCTTGGGAAAAGTTGCCTTTCCCTCTGGTGGAAACAGAGGGGTTCCCCCACGTCAAGCCCTCGCTTTTCCCCAAACCCGATGCCGAGCAGGCATTTCTTTTCCAAAAAGCCGTCCCTGCCCCGGCCAGCCCCCGTGTCATCTAAAATTTTAAGCGCGTTATCTGCATCTGTGTCCGGAAAATCCCTCTGACCAAGCACATGGGCTAGTAAGCACGGCCCAAAGGCGCTAATCTCTGTGACAGCTCACTGGGGAGCTGGGTGGGGTGTCTTGGGGGGTGGGGCTCCGGGCTCGGGGCACGCTCTTCAAAACCGCAGGGGTGGGGGAGGGGTCTTTCCCCCAAGGTCCCCTGGTGGCATCACGTGCCCCGAGACACCGGGGCCCTGTTAAATTAATCTGCCTTGGGACCCTCCCACACAGGTCGACTGGGACGGGTCTAACAAAGAGA
The DNA here is from genome assembly GCA_025379985.1 of Phyllomedusa bahiana. Lineage (NCBI taxonomy): Eukaryota > Metazoa > Chordata > Amphibia > Anura > Hylidae > Phyllomedusa > Phyllomedusa bahiana. Next base: position 22,581 of record JAODAL010055212.1, read on the forward strand.
CCCAGCGTGGCTGGGTGACAAAACCTTGTGAAGCAAGGTGGTGTCGATAAGGGCGAAATCTGCTGGCCGTCCTTTAAGATCGGTAGGCGGAGCCACCCCTTTCCTGGCACAGTCATGAAACCCTTTCGTCCAAAATTTTTTAAAGACTACCCGGTCGGACTGCCTGCTGAAGAAGGGTCGGGTCTGAGTTGCCTTCCCCGTTCCACCCCGTTGTCCCCCCTGGCGCGTTGCAGCTCGCTCCCCTTCCCCGTCAACCGTCTCATGTTGACGTGCAACCACGGGAATTTCCCCCCTCCACATGCTCCAGCGATTGGGCAGCGGGCCAATCCTTACGCAGTACGAAGTGACAATGGCCTGAAAAGCAGGGGTGGGGCCCCTCGGGGGTTGAACCACCGAGAGTGGGGCAGGTGAAAAGCTCTGCACCACCCTTGCATTTTGAAGAAGCCACCAAAATGGTCATTGGGGACAATGCCCTTGTCAGCAGAGCATTGTGGTGATCTTATTTTTCTGGAACGATCGTTGGACACTCTGAAACAACGGGGTCCCCCCAGCGACGGGGGGAGACGGAAAAGTGCGGAACGGACCTTTCTCCCCGTCAAATCCCAAGGGCCCGACATTTCACAATTTGGTTTTCATTAGCGTGGTTCGGGGTCCCAAGCTAGTGCAAGGTGGCGCATCACTCTCAGGGTCATCTTCAGGAAATCAGGGCTGTTGAAGCTGGCGGAGGCAGCGGAGGAGGAGGAGGAGGAGGATTCCAGCACCGATTTACCGAGTCCCCCGTTGGAAAGAGGGTTGCGCGTGAAGGTAGAGTTTTGAATCAATATTGTTTATATTTTAATTAGAAATCCCAAGCTTTTCTCCTTATAAGGCATTTCACTGAGGGAATCCTTTTTTGGAAAATATGCAGCAAATATGAAGAACTTAAAATGGGTCAGGTGGACCCCTTTTTATTGTTTCTTCAAAATGTGACCTCCAGCTATTGTCTCCTTTTTAAGTTTTGTTTCACTGAAAAAACATGAAGTTTTGGCTAATGCAATCCAGAGGCTTTTTTCCCCCGAGACAACGGGACCAATAAACGTTCAAAAACGCCCAAATATGGCAAATCCTTCCTCCTTCTCATTGCGCCTGCGTTTATCTTTATTAGGGTTTATCAAATATGTGTGTAAATTTTTTCTTTTCAGAATTGCTTGGAACATGAAAGAAATTTGACCCCGAACTCGTGTCTGACTCAGTTTCAAAACGGCCCCAACTTGTTCCCCCAATCGGATTTGGAATACCGGGGCAAACGGGTAACCCCCCAATGTTGGTAAACGACCCCCAACATTAGGCCCCAACGTGGGGCGTGATCTGCGGTGGATCTAGGACCCCTGAGGGACCCAACCTGCCAGGGCGTTTGAGGACGGAGGATTCAAATTTAGGGCTCAGCCCCTAAAGGTCACGGTGTTTATACATCTATGGTATTTAACTACCGTTGGCCATTTTTATTCTCCCGGTTATAAATTTCTTTGGATCTGGGCCGTGGGGGGTCACAAAAAGTGACTC